>OVAO01000403.1:0-21665 GCA_900406285.1 Biscutella auriculata | reverse complement strand
AGGTTTTGGGTGGGTTTCTTATTCGGAGGGGAGCGAGGAAAGGATAATGGGAGCTAAAAGTGTAGTGCGGAGACTATCCCCACTCCACTCGGAAGTGGAAGGCCTGCTTTGGGCGATGGAGAACATGATCCTTCAGGACAGATTGGCAGTGACTTTCTATACAGACTCTCGGGAGGTGCTCGATTGGATTGCGGATCCGGGGCAGTGGCCACTGTTCTCGCGCAACTCCGAGCTTTGAGGACTTCAGGGACCTGAGGCGTCAATTCCGAGCAACGACATTCCGACATGTTCCACGATCACTGAACCACGAAGCGGACAACCTTGCGCGGGGTGCCAGGAAGCTAGTCACGGAGCAAGAGTTCGTGGGATTTCATCCCCCTCCATGGATCTCTAATTTCTAGTTTGTTATAGCTGTTAAACAAAAAAAAAAAAAATTCTATACATCAACCCGAAATCCCTAAACTAACCTGAAACACCAATCCTTGCGTTTGGTATATGCGTCGTGCAAGTTTTAATTATGTTTCTTAATTTGGAGAAAAATCAAATGACATTCGCAGAGGTCAAAAAGATAAAGAAAAGAAAAGATGATAACATGAGCATAAAGAGATATAAATGACATGTTTTTTCTATGTTTAATTAATTTTCTAGTGGCTTAGTATGAGAAAGACAAGTTTCTTAGTTTCAGAGATTGATTATAATTGTCTTCTCATTCCCTTTTTTGGGCTCAGATTCCCTTTTTTGGGCTCAGGTCTCTCGTTTTGGTTCAGAAGGTTTGGTTTGTGATCGTGCGGCTTAGGATTAGGTTTTTTTTTTTCTGCTGACAGGTGTCATTAATCCAAAAGTTACTTTTCTTTGCTGTAACCCTAAATCTTCGTCGCGAGGTCGGAGATTATCTTGGTTGCTCTCGATTTGGAAGGTTGTTGTCTATGTGCTTTTGGATCTTTGTGTTGTGCATCTAAGGGGCCCAGTAGCAAAGTTGTGGTGTGTCGTTGGGTTCAGTTTTCGGATTCTTCCGGTGCTGTCTTCGTAAGTTGGGTGGTAAGAATCTTTACGATGTCAGCAACTCTAGACTTAGAATTGATGTCTCTCTCACTAGAAGAGGATGATACTCCCTTTGTGCTCCCTGATTTACCTGAGATGAGCTCTGTTGAAAGAAACGTCCTTAGTTTGGTTGGTCAAATTCTCAATCCGAAATGTCAGCGAGTTTTAAATGTGATTCGAGATATGCCAAGGAAGTGGCAAAAGGTTGGTCGGGTGTTTGGAATAGCGTTATCTCAAGAAAGATTCCAGTTCATTTTCAACTCGGAGCACGATCTGAAGGATGTGTTAGAAAAGGGCGTTCATACCCACAATCAATGGACACTTGTTTTGGAAAGATGGGTGGAGGAGCCTCCTACTGATTACCTTCAGTACATCCCTTTGTGGGTTCAAATTCGTAATATTCCGGTGAATCACTATTCAGTGAGGGCTATCGGTTCGCTGGGGGAAATTGTAGGTGAGGTAGATACGGTTGCCTTTAATCCGCTTGAGCAACAAGTGCAAGATTATGTTCGAGTGAAGCTCAAATTTGATGTCAGTAGACCTTTGCGAAGATCCAAAGTTGTCTTCTTACCGAAAGGTGGATCAACAACGGTCTTCTTTGATTATGAGAGAGTTCAGAAAAGGTGTTACGCTTGCCAAAGGTTGAACCATGAGAAAGAAGATTGTCCTATTCTTCTGAAAGGTCAAGCCCAATATGGATCCGAAGAAGGATCATCTAGAGCGAAATCCCCTGTGGGTAATCCTGTCCCTCTGAACCCAAATGATCCTTTATTCGGTGTCCTATCTGATGATCAAGTGGGTGTCGATCCTCTTACGGGAAGGAGAAGGATTGCCCCGGAAGTCCTTCAAGAGATGAGGTAGTACATTATTGGGTCAAGAGAGGAGGAGAGGAAAATAAGAGAAGAAAGGGTTCGTTTCAGCGTTACGGAAACTCTAAAAGACCCTGCTGCTGCGAAAGTATCTCTGCGTTTGGAGAAGCCAACAGTGGTTACGACTGATATTGACAAAGGAAAGGGCAAAGTTTTCAGCTTTGAAGACCAAGGTTCTGATAATATAGCAAGTGATGTTGGGGGTAGTGAAGGCAAATTGTTGCAATCATCGAGGAAAGCATTTTACTCTCTCAATGCCAAACGCTCAAGTAGTGAGGAGCCACGAACGAACCGGGTCCACGTCTCATCCCATGATCATATGGGGCATCCAACGGTGGATATGGTTGAGGCTTCGGTCTCCCATATATCCGGGATGCCAAATGCGGTTTCCTCCGTTAGAAAGAGGCCGACTCGAAGGGTTAGGATGCGGTCCAAATCTCAGTCTGAGCAGTCTATTACCCCTGTTTCAGTTGGTGAAGGACCGAAGGTGAATGTTGGTCCCAAAAGGAAAACGTCAGTGGATTCAAAGGCTGTTAAGGTTTATGCTAAAAAGTTGAAGTCTGGTATTATTGTGGAAGAAGGGGTGCAGGCCATAATCACTCAAAAATAGGTTCTGAAAAGTGGAAAAGTGGTTTCAAAGTTGAAGGTGGTCCCAAATCAGGGACCGCCCAATGCTTAATGAGCCTTATCAGCTGGAATTGCCAAGGACTGGGACGGTCTCAGAACTTGGTAATTCCTAGGCTGCGGGAATTTCGTAACTGTTACTTCCCGGAGATTTTGTTCTTGATGGAGACTAAGCAATCTAGTAATGTTTTGGTTGATGTTCAGGAGTGGCTTGGGTATGATCGGGTTTTCACGGTGGGGCCAAATGGGTACAGTGGAGGTTTGGCTATCTTGTGGAAGAATGTAATTAAGCTGGAGGTTTTGTTTTTTGATAAAAATCTGATCGACTGTTCAGTAATGTTGGGTGGCCAGCAGGTTTTTATTTCTTGTATATATGGTGCTCCGGAGGTTGTGAATAGAGTCGCGGTGTGGGAGAGGATTATCAGAATAGGTAAGCATAGAAGTGAGGCGTGGCTTATGTTTGGAGATTTTAATGCAATCTTGCATAATGGGGAAAAATCTGGAGGCCCTCGGCGAGCAGAATCTTCTTTTGTGGATTTTGGGAATCTCATTCAGGGTTGTGGCCTAAAGGAGTTAAACAGTTGTGGCAATGGATTCTCATGAGGAGGTATGAGAGGTAAACTGTGGATTCAAAGCAAATTGGATAGAAGCTTTGGCAATTCCGCCTGGTTCTCGTTATTTCCAGCCTCTAATCAGAAATTTCTCGACAAAAGGGGATCTGATCACCGCCCTGTTTTAGTCTCCTTGTTAGCTTCTCAAGACAGATATAAAGGAAATTTTAGGTTTGATAAAAGGCTGCTTGGAAAAGCTGGGGTTGAAGAAGCGATCAAGCGAGCATGGCACATTCCTGATGCACATAGTGATGGTTCTGTTTCGGATCGGTTAAGGTTGTGTCGGAAAGCGCTAGGGAAGTGGTCTAAAGTAAACGCCTTCAACTCTGGGTTGGCATTGGATGATGCCAAAAAAGCGCTTGAAAAAGAACAATCTTCTAACTATCCGAATTCTGGTACTGTTTTGAGTCTGAAGAAATCGCTTTTGGTTGCTTATAAGGAAGAAGAGTCATATTGGAAGCAAAAGAGTAGGGAGAAATGGTTAAGTGAAGGGGACTCGAACTCAAAATATTTTCATGCCTCGGTCAAGGAATCCAGAAAAAGGAAGGTGCTGGAATCGTTGACTGCTGATGATGGTTCGATCCATTGTGAAGAAGCTTCTAAGGGTGAAATCGCAGTGGCTTATTTTGTGGAGCTTTTTTCAGCTTCAAACCCTCAGCTGGTAATGGAATCGTTTGAAGGTTTTCCGATCAAGGTGAATGACAGCATGAACGAGAGCTTAATTAAGGATGTGTCATCTGAGGAAATCACAGCGGCTGTTTTTGCGATCAAGGCAACCAGCGCCCCCGGCCCGGATGGTATGTCTGGAATTTTTTTCCACAGTTTTGGCCGATTCTTAAGGACCAGGTTATCAAGGAGGTCAAATTCTTCTTCTCAGATGGGATTATGCCTAATGAGTGGAACTTTACTCATCTGTGTCTGTTGCCGAAAATTCAGAATCCAAAGAGAATGCAAGAGTTAAGGCCAATCAGTTTATGCTCGGTCTTATATAAGATTATTTCCAAGATATTGGTTAAAAGACTGCAGCCTTTCCTTCCCTCAATAGTATCAGATACGCAGTCAGCGTTTGTGGCGGATAGGTTGATCTCCGATAATGTCGCTATTGCTCATGAAGTTGTCCATGCCCTTCATTCCCATCCTAAAATCTCCCGTGAATTCATTGCGATTAAGACCGACATGTCTAAAGCATATGATCGTGTGGAGTGGTCCTTTATAGAAATGATGTTGGCTGCCTTGGGTTTCCATCCGAAATGGACTTCTTGGATAATGAAATGTGTTTCATCGGTAACCTACTCAGTGCTTATTAATGACCAAGCTTATGGCATGATTGTTCCGAAGAGGGGAATCCGACAGGGAGATCCCCTCTCGCCTTTTTTGTTTGTGCTTTGTACGGAATGGTTGATTTTCAGGCTCTCAAAGGCTGAGCGTTTGGGTCAGATTCAAGGGATTCGATTTGCTCAAAATGGTCCAGCAATTCATCATCTATTGTTCGCTGATGACAGTTTGCTAATGTGTGGAGCAAACCAAATGCAATGTGAGTGGCTCAAGGACATCCTCTGTGAATATGGCAATCTTTCGGGGCAACTGATAAATTACCAAAAATCTGCCATAAATTTTGGAGTGAAGGTTTGTGCCTCAATGCGTCAGGCGATCAGAGAGATTCTTGGAATCTCTAATGAAGGGGGCGCAAGAGTTTATTTGGGGCTCCCAGAATGCTTGAAAGAATCCAAAGTGAAAATTTTTTCCTCGATTTCTGAAAAGCTAAGTGACAGACTTTCTGGTTGGTTTGCTAGATTATTGTCCCAGGGTGGAAAGGAAATCCTGCTTAAAGCGGTTGCAATGGCCCTTCCTGTGTATGCTATGACAGTTTTCAAGCTACCTAAAACTGTCTGTGATGCGCTAGCGGCAGCCATGGCAAAGTTCTGGTGGAGCTCTTCGGAATCAAAGAGGAAGATTCATTGGATCAAGTGAGAATCATTATGTTTACCAAAGGTGCATGGAGGTCTAGGATTTAAAGATATCCAATGTTTTAATCAAGCCCTTTTGGCCAAGCAAGCGTGGAGAATAGTTTCTGATCCGGATTCCTTTATGGCGCGTGTGATGAAAAGTCGTTATTTCCCAGATGTCTCTTTTATGGAGGTTGGGCTGGGCACGAAAGCGTCGTACGGGTGGAGAAGTTGTCTCCATGGCAGGGAGCTTTTTAGGCTTGGTTGTCAGAGGGTTGTGGGGAATGGTTCAAACATAAGGGTGTGGTGTGACAAATGGATAGGAACTGAAGGAGGCAGAATCCCTCTTATGAAGAATAACTTTATTAACATTGATTTGAAGGTCAGGGATCTGCTAGATGTCCATGCGAGAGAGTGGAATAAGCAATGCTTGGAAGAGCTATTTTATCAGGAAGATGTGGATAGCATTCTGCAAATAATTCCGGCTATGGATGAAGATGACCCATGGATTTGGAAACATACTCCTAGTGGAACCTATACTGTGCAATCCGGTTACCGTGTTGCCTTCTCAAATAGGAACCCATCGGCTCTCTTGGATGCAAGAGCCTTACCATCTTTAAATATGGTGAAAAACAGAGTGTGGAGTATCAAGATTCCCTCCAAAATAAAAAGTTTCTTGTGGAAGGCTTGTTCGGATGCGCTGGCTGTGGCTGATAGCATAAGGCGTAGAGGTATGAAAATAGATGAGCGTTGTCAAGCGTGTGGTATGGAAGGGGAAGATAGCAATCACGTCCTATTCTTGTGCCCACGGGCGAGATTAACATGGGCGATCTCGGGTTTTCCCAATCCAGAAGAAGGCTTTAATAGCTCCATTTTCTCCAACTTAAACTATGTGTTCAATATTGGTGATGATGGGAATATTCCGAAACACATTAGTGCTGAAGGGCCTTGGATTCTTTGGAGATTATGGAAGAATAGAAATGATCTAGTCATTGAGGGACAAGGATTTGATCCCCATGATTCTGATTTGAAAGTTAAAGAGGATGCTTTACTGTGGAAGATGGCTCAAGAATCCAACTCTCAATCTTGCCAACTTCCAGGTGGTATTCGAAGTGACGCGCATAGAGGGAAACAAACTAAGTGGAAGAGACCTCCATTTCCATGGATAAAATGCAATATAGGGGTTCATTATGACCCAATCTCTAAGCTAGGAGGAATTGCCTGGGTGTTGCGAAATGTTAATGGGAATGTCATCCCCCTCGCTGGTTTTTTTGAAGTATAAAGCTCTTTTGATAGCCATTGATGATATGGTGGCTCTAAGGTATGATAACATTATTTTTGCTGTGGACTATAATTCCTTGACTGTTGCAATCTCTCATCCGAAGAATTGGCCGAGTTTGAGAGCTCAAGCAAGCGAAGTCCGCATAAAGCTTAGTCAGCTCAATTTTTGGAAAGTGGAGAATGAATCGAGGTTAACAAATTTGGGCCCTTACAAGATTGCTAAGTCTGCTATGGAATCAAGGTTTGCTCAATCATATGTAGCTTCAGGACCTCCTCGATGGCTTCATGGATGGTTTTTGAGAGATGAACTGCAGGTTCCAATATAGTTAGTCTAGTTTAGCTCTTGTCCCAGAATTGTTCTCTTGTCCCATAATTGTTCTCTTGATTTGTATGTTTCGCTGGGTGTAGCTTTTGTTTATTCTCTTGGGAGGAATATCTGTGTAAACATTGGTGTGTGCAATCACTTTTTTTGGTATATAATCTTCGTGAAAAAAAAAAAAAAAAGACAAGTTTCTTAGTTTGTGTTTTGTGTATGTTCCTAACAACTTCACTCCTATATTGTGTCCCTTTCCAATCTCACATCTAATTATCTAAATCCCATTCTAAAATACAAAACATTAGTTTTTAGTTCTTTAGCACTAGCTAGTAGCTACCATGGATGCTATGTTCTTAAAACCCCGACCTTTCTTCTTCCTCATGCGATTTGAAAATACAATAATTTCAATTAGATTTATCTCTCGTAAAAAGATAAAGAACAAGAAAAGTTAATTATGATTTATGCCTACATGTGTAACTCTATACTCTATGTACTCCACGCATGCAGAGTTTTTATTCATTGAACTCTAAACAAAATAAAATGAAAAATCAAGTTCTTTTAAAAAAATGTCTTGAAAAAATGTTGAAAATTGATATTATTTTTGTAAAAAATTGACCTTTCGCCTTCTTCTTCTTCTCCCTTTAAGTAAACCAAAGTGATCGTAAGAGTTAAACGAGATTTATCTTCTTCGTCTCTGTTAATTCTTCTAAACCAGTCTAAAATATTTGTCTTTCCAAGTGCTTATCTTAGAAGACAAGTTACACCCTTAGATCATTTCAACGTAACTTAGGTTAATTCTCGCTGTTCTTTGATGGACGATCTTATAGAAATACAAAATGATGATATGGAATGGGACGAAGTAACAAGTCTGGTCAATAGAGTATTTTCTTGGTCTATCAAAGATATTCTCAACAGAGAACTCAACAAGGACAAGGTCTTATTCAGTTTCAACACTCTTCAATAGTTTTTTTTTTTCTGTCTGTCGTGTTTTGTACATTATGTGACTAATAAGTGGTGTAATTTCTTATAACAGATAAAGACAATACCAAACCGATTTGGTTCCGTTGATGAATACCTTCAGTGTTTTGTTCCTCATCTACTAGAGGAAACGCGAACCGAGTTGTCCTCTAGTTTAAAATCTTTGTCTGAAGCTCCTTTCTTTGAAGTGGAGATAGAAGGATCAAGTGAAGGCACATCTTACAATTTGTTATTGGAGACAATGATTATTAGTACCAAGTACAAGCCAAAATTTGGAGATCTTATTGCTCTCACAAAGGAAAGGCCAAGACGAATCGATGACTTGAATCCTTTACTTCTTTCTTACGTATGCTCACATGATCTGATGATCTTATAATCTCTGTTCAGACGTCTGGATCTATACCTTATCTTAAGGAAAGGCCAGTAAGTTTTGGTGTGTGCCTCATGAATTTAATCACAAACACTCGAATTTGGAACGCTTTGCACAACAAAACTGCTGGTTCTTCTCTAATCCAGACTGTGCTTCAGGAAAGTACTCTGGTACGTGATAATAAATAATCTTTCAATGCTATTTTGAAACTATTGTTCTGAATCCAATCAGTTCTTGTAGCATATTACGAGATTTTGCTTATGTTACAGGCTAAAGAACATTGTGTTTCTTGTACGAATGATGTTGAAAGCTCTGACCAAGGTTTGGATATGATACGTTCCTTGAACCTGAACTCATCCCAAGAAGCTGCAATCTTTAGCTGCCTCAAGAGAAGGAACTGCTTTCACAGGCACAGTGTGAAGTTGATATGGGGACCCCCAGGAACTGGCAAAACAAACACTGTTGCGAGTCTTCTCTTTGCCCTTCTCAAACTAAAGTGCAAAACGGTTGTGTGCGCTCCTACAAACACAGCTATTGCAAAGGTTGCATCGAGGCTCTTGTCCTTATTCAGGCAAGCTTCTTCACCAGAACATGCTACTTATGGGCTTGGGAATATTGTTCTATCAGGAAACCGAGACAGAATGGGGATTAAAGAGAATGATGTACTTCTTAATGTGTTTCTTGGAGATCGCATTCGTAAACTTGGTAAACTGTTTGCACCATCTACTGGATGGGAGCACAGATTAGAATCATTCATTAACTTTCTTGAGGAACCAGAGGCTAACTACGAGCAACATTTGAAGGACATGCAAGAAGCAGAAAAGAATAATCAGGAAGCAGCTGAACGGAAGAAAAAGCGAAAAGTAAATATTCCTACACTTGGAGAGTTCTTAAAGACGAAGTTTGATGAATCGAGCGAAGAATTGGAGAGAGATATGTTTGATTTGTACACGCATCTTCCAAAGTCTGTAATATCATCTGAACAAGTGAAGAACATGGTTGCAGCTCGCAAAGCTATTCAACCTGTCAGAACTTTCTTGCGAGAGAATTCTTGTATGCGTAATTTCAAGAAAGGAAGTTTCAAATTCCGTTGCTTCAAAACACTCATCTGTCAGGATTTTCTTCATTCTCTACGTTCACTGCCAACACAATTTGAGGTCTCAGACTTGTTGGAAATCATAGATACTGGGACAATGTGTCTACGAAATGCAGATATAATCTTCTGTACAGCCTTAGGTGCTGCAGATATGAGTCGGATAAGGACGGGAACGGTCGATCTTCTTGTGGTTGATGAAGCGGCTCAGCTTAAAGAATGTGAATCAGTTGCTTTATTGCAACTTTTTGGTTTGCGTCATGCGGTTCTAATAGGAGACGAGTTTCAGTTACCTGCAATGGTTCATAATGATGAATGCGAAAGAGAGAAATTCGGAAGAAGCTTGTTTGAGAGATTGGTCTTACTTGGCGTTAACAAACATTTGCTCAATGTTCAATATAGGATGCATCCGTCCATTAGTCGTTTCCCTAATGAAGAGTTTTATGGTGGAAGAATCAAAGATGCTGAAATTGTTCAAGAAAAGATTTACGAAAAGAGGTTTCTTCAAGGAAACATGTTTGGTCCTTTCTCATTTATCAATGTCCGTTGTGGACAGGAACAGTTTGCTCATGGACATAGTCCTATTAACATGTTCGAAGTTGCAGTGATTTCTCAAATCATTTTTAATCTTCGAAAAGGTATATAATCTTTATTGAATTCTAATCAAACATATATAAATCTGTTTTATTACTCTTAATTAATTTGCTTAATTCTTAAATAGTCTCAAGTGAAAGAAGGATGAAGATTAGTGTTGGAGTTGTCTCACCTTACAAAGGCCAAGTTAAAGCAATCCAAGAGAAGGTTAAAGATAAGTACAGTTCCTTATCACGTGATCGTTTCACTTTGAATGTTGGGTCTGTAGATGGGTTTCAAGGAGGAGAAGAAGACGTCATAATCATCTCCACCGTCAGAAGTAATGGTAATGGCAAAGTTGGGTTTCTGAGTAACCGTCAAAGAGCCAACGTAGCACTGACTCGAGCAAGACACTGTTTGTGGGTGATTGGAAACGGGACAACTTTGGCTTTAAGTGGTTCTATTTGGGCCAAACTTATAACTGAAGCTAGGACACGCGGATGCTTCTATGAAGCTGTCGATGAGAAGAATCTACGAGATACCATGAATGAAGCTTTGCTTGAGCATGTGTCTTCGACTCTAAACTAATTATCTAGTGGCTATGCGCTGAGTAGTATTATTTTTTTGTATTTCATAATTTTTGTCATATACAATATTGAGATCATAAAGTGATGGGTGGGTACGTCTTCTATTTCGGTTTGGATCTATCTAAATTTTGTGTTTTTTGATTTCTGTTCACAACCATTTGAATTATTTTATTTTACGATTTGAATTTTTGAGATTGCAAACTTATATTTTATGTTCTTTGATCTATTTATTTGGTTGTACTTAGATATGATTATGGATAATTTTTGTATTATTATAATCTATGCATTCTTTCTTTTGATTGGTTTCATAACAATTAGGTTAGGATCCGGGCAATACCCAGATGTTATTGTTATCACAAAACAATTGTTAAATTTTTAATTTTATTAAATGTATTTATTAGATTGTTCTTTAAATATTTATCATTTATACAATAGTTCAATTGAATTTAAAATAAAGAAAAATTGATTGAAAAATCCGGATAGAATATGTTTATTTGAATAAGCTATTTAAATTTTTTTAAAGAATTTTGTGATTTTAAATAAATTACATATTTACTTAAATTATAATTATTTTTACTAAAAATATATTGTTTGACAATATGTTTAATATATTAAACTTTTAAAACAAAAAAAAATATAAAAAATTGTGGCTTGACATGTGGCCTCCAATGACTTATCTTTTAATATATAAAATAATTAAAGAAAATATATTAACTTAGATTTATATTATTTATTTTAAAGAAATTATATTTATCAATTCAAAATTAAACAACGGAAAATAGTTTCTAGAATTTATTTTTATTTGAATAAGTTAACTTTTATTTAAAACTAAATAAATCACACATTTTAAAAATATTAATTTATTCAATATAAATAAATTTAACCTATTACTAAAATTGTTAAAAAAGTAATTTATGTTAAATTGGAATAATTTTTAAATATATTTGAAGTACGTGATTTTGTATTTTGTTATAACAAATATCTAATAAAATAATAAATAATATACGTGATTAAATATATATTCATAAAATTTCTTTAAAATTATTAAATAACAAAAGAATAATCCTCTTTGAGATATTTAATTTAAAAAATCATGATATATTATTGTAAAAGATAATATTATAAAAATATTTAATCTTAAAATATTAAATAACAAAGAAAAATATCTTAGAGATATTTTTTTAAATGGTTATATATTATTGTAAAGAAGTATTTTTCTATTCATCATAGAAAATATTCCATTATAATTTTTGTGGTAGATTAATTTTACTTTAATAGAATAGATGTTTTGGTATTCAAATAATCCGGTGAATACACATATATCATATATAATTTTCAAAATATTCTATTTAAAATTTGAATATTTTGATTGGTTCGATTTAATGATGTATTTCTTAATTTACTACTAGAATTGAACCCGCGTTAAACGCGGTTATAATATCAATAATAATATTGAATGATTTAGAAATATTTTGTGGTAAAAACTATCGAGTGAAAATAAAATAAATAAATCATAAAATTTTAGTATATGTCAAAGAATATTTCTTTAGGGATATTTACTTAATTATAAAATTATAATATTTAATTTTAAATTTTTGTAACCATATTATTTTATATATTATTATGAAAATAATATTATAGTAACAAAATATTTGTCTAATAAATGATCCATCGTAATTTTTTATGGTAAATTTATTCTGTTTTAATGTAATAGATGTTTTAAGGATTAAACAACGTGTGTACATCTGGAAGAAGGTAATTTAAAGTAGTTTTTGTTAAAACTGTAATGAAGAGAACTTACATACGATAAAAATGGATTCTGGATTTCAATGTCACATGGCTTTAAGTTTGTTTACCACATACATACGAAATGCAGAAACACTTGCATTAGACAAATAGCAATAAAAAAGAGACTTAAAAAGTTATTATCAAGGCTTCAGACTTAACGAGGCAATCTCTGTAACTCCATAGCAACGAGCGAAGCGACGCTACTAAGACCTGCGATGTCTGAGCTCTTGATCTCAGTGACAATGGCGTTGATTTTAGAGACATCGTGTACTGATATTGACAAAATCATCGCCTGCGATAGATACTGCTTGCAGGCGAAACCCAAACAATGTAAGATTCTCTTTAAAACCAACAAGTGTTGTTCTGTCGTTATCCTCCTGCGCCAAGTGTCGAGAATCGGTGTGATTTTAGGAAGATTGGTCAAAAATCCCGTCGTGGCTTCTCTCGAAGCCGCTTTAAGTAGCAGCACGACGCATTCAGAGGCAATGTCTGCGATGCTCGTGTCATCTAAACCAGCGAGGCTCAAGAATAAGCCAATGTTGCTACCGAAATCTGCAATGTCTCTTATACATTCCTGTGGATCGACCTCGAATGTAAAAGATGAGTCTGATAAAAGCGTTGGCTCTTTCGTGTAATTGGAGCTGAGACCTTTCTTGTTCCCAAGTGACCGTAGCAGAAAAGCTCTGCAGAGACTTACAGTGGGTTCAAGGAAATCTTCCATGTCTTTGGCATTCACGAATTCCATCAGATTTCCGATTCTCCTCACCACTTTGAGCTGTGAAAGTAGTGTAGTTTCCATATCTGGAGCAGAGGCTAAAGCAAGGCAGAGCTTGACGTTGTTCACATTCGCGCTTGATAAGTCTCCGAGAAGAAACTCAAAGCATTGAGAAACCGTATTGTGATGCAATAGGTTGGAGATTTTGATGTAATCAAATTCAACGAGCATGACGAGGAGCTTTTGAGCGTACGCTGGAATCGGATCTTCGTCTTGGATCAGTGCAGGGTAAAGTGGGAGGAAATGAGAGTTGGATATTGATTTCAAATTTTCGGATGTTTGTTGCTCGATTTCGGTGCATTCTGTTAATAGAATTGTCATTGAATCGAACCAGATCTTCAAACAGAGAAACCGAGCATCCCCGTCTTTGTTCCCATTGTAAATTGCAGCCAGTGATGGGAGAATCTCACGGATAATAATCTCAGCGTTTTGTGTAACCAGAGAAGCATCTTCTGCTATGCATTCTAGAACTTGAAGAAGGGTTATACGGAAGTCATCCCTTCCCTGCAAATTGTTAACAAGTCATGAGAATTTGCACATTGCACAAAGTATGTTATATCAAGGTTAACTCCTCACTATATTCCTGCCTTAATAAGCTATGGTTAAGATAAGAGAGCAAGCGGAGAAGATTCTTAGCATCTTAAATATGCCTATATAGTTAATAGAGGAAAAAAGTAATCTAGTTGAAAGTTCATGAATTTGTGAATAGAGGAGGAAGAAGACAGAGCTATACCGAAACAGAGAAATTCGTTTTGAAGAGAATATAAAAAGGGCATGGAGAAGTTTGTAACTACTGACCTGAAACGAAGCTTCCACAAGTTTTGTTAAATTTGCAAACTGCCTTAAGACTTGTTGAGTTACCATTTTGTTCTTAAACGAAGAGCTTCCAAGAAGATGAAGAACCACAGGGAACAAGTGTGCATTAGTCTTTTGAGCAGCTCGACTATTAAGGGGAGTGACAGGTCCATGACGTCTTCCTGTCATCAGTTGCTGGATATCGTTAGTTATTGTATCCAGCAAGCCCGGGATTATGGAGGCAATTACATTCACGAATGCCTCAAGACACTGTTTCACGTAACTATCTTTTTCTTTAGCTAATCTGTCCACCACAGGTAGAAATCTTGCATTGCAGAAGAAATTTGTCAGCCAACGCCTACTGTTTTTGCAGAGAAGTGCAACGAACAGAAGAGCTTTGCCCCTCAGAACTTCCGTACCTTGCTCTATGATGGAGAGCAAACTAGGGAAAAGATTTTTCTCCTCTGTCAATGTCACGAGATGCCTTCCAAAGCTTGTGAACGTGTGACTTCCAATCATAGCCATATTCAGAAGATTTAAGCAAATTTGCTGCTCTCGTGCGTTGCCTTTGACAAAAGATGAAGCTATTTCCTTCAATGTTAGCTTTTCTACAACCGTCTGAATGCAAGGAGGGTTAAAGCGTGCAAGACGGACCAAACATGATCCGGCAGTCTGCCTCATGCTCTCTTGTTTCCCAGCTGCCCTGTAGATATAGCAGAGGTTGCTAATTAAATCTTGGCTGGAGAAACGGGTGGCCCAATAAGCTCCTTGACTGCATATATTTTCTGTTGTCCTTAACGCGTAGAGCTGAGTCAGGTCATCTTCTCCTTTGCGTAATACAGATGATACAAGAGAGATCAAGGCATTTGAAACCTAATTCAAGAAATCAAGTATTTGTTTAAATAGAAATCAATGAAAAGATAGAACATTCAGTTTACGCAATGGATTTAGGTCCGTTAGAAATACAGATAACCATTAAACGCCAAATGATGTACAATTTAAGAGTAATAAGCCTAGGATGCTGACCTGCCAACCTGATGCAGACCGAGTTTCTTTTGATGGGGACTCTGTTGGTTTAAAATCCTTATGCTCACTTTGAGTTGAGATATAGAATAGCAATTCACCTAGAGCTGCCATAGAGAACCTTCGAACTTTTTCATGCTTGTCTCTGAGGCCATTAGTAAGAGACTCTAGAATACCGGAATTTGCCAAGTCATCTTCGATTGAAGTAGAATGCCGAATTAACAAACCAATTAGTGAAGCAATTTGTACACGAAAGGCTGGGGTCTTGGATAAACGCAGAACTTTAACAAGCACAAGCATTATTGGCCCGTTGGTCAAGATGTTGGCTGCATCAGCATTGCTACTTAATATTTCAAGGTGTTTGATCAAATTCTGTTTCTCTGACATGCCAGCACTACTACCACTAAGAACCGTTATGATCCTATTGTTAAGCGGTTCTAATTCTTGCTTTCCCATCTTACCAAATTCAGAAGGCTGTGGTAATTCAAATGAGAGAGAAGGCACAGCTTCTTTGGCAGATTTTCGGCTGGGCATGACGGGTCTAACAGAAAGATCAGATAAATGCCAAAGGACGTCACTGAGGGTATTGGGTGTTTTAGACGAGTCAGGGTTACCAGTAAACCCAGAAACTTCTCTTCCTCGGTGAGTTTTAAGTTGAGGACTAGCACTAGGTTGCGCAGCTGACAATTCAATAGGCTCTGGCTGGTCCTCATGACAATCTCTTGCTTCACCCGAGGTTGGTCTTTCATTTGCAGAGGAGTTCTCATCGGGCACATTATTGTTTACAACTCCTTGTCTTCTGTGACTCTCATTTTGACTGTCAACTCTTTCATCTTGTGCACAAGAGGCATTCTCGTTTCCTTCCGACTCATCAGGTCCCTCGTCATCATCGTTTTCATCAAAATCGAGTTCCATATCGGTGTTCTCAATCTTCACTTCGGCACAATTCTCGTTGCTATTAGCTAATGGTCTTCTGTAGTTTTCCTTCTCATTCTCCTTTTGGAGATTTGCCTTTGCTATCCTTGACAATCTTAGAATATTCACCTGTCTGTTAGCACCGGGACGACCTCCATGCTTTTCTTCAGTAGCCTTAGTAGGAAGCTTTGTTTGAGGTTTAGACCCACCAGGCGTACCTTTTATCGGCGTCTCATGGCCTCTTGAACCTTGAATGGAGTTCTCATTTTGCTTTGAACCCCCTTTCGGATCTTTCTCCCGATACTTTGGAGGGGTCTTGTTTGGTCTGTCTCCATTACGCTCAGAAAGACAAGGTTTTGTGCATATGCCAATCATACTGTCAAAAGCAAGCTGAGGAGGCAACTGAATTAGATTGACCTTACTCTTCCAAAATGCATGACCACATAGGTCTTCCCATTGTATTCTTTGAGCTGGGTCTTTGATAAGAAGAGACTCGATGAGATTGACAAATGAACGGCTTGCATTTCCAGGGAGTGGAGGAGTTGGATCTGAATGAATAGATTTCACAAGCTGGGTGAACTCTCTTGCCACAAAGGGAGGTCTCCCTGTGTAACATTCATATAACACACAGCCAAGTGCCCATAGATCAGAAGCAAAAGAATGGACCCCTCCATCTTCATATAGTTCTGGAGCCATATAGTATGGGGTTCCACGTTTTCCCTGATGCAAGTTATTAAAAGGTATATAAAGTATGTACGGCATGCAATCCCCAATGTACTTTGAGATCATAAATTCACTAATACTGTAAAGATTATACAGGAAAGACAGACAAAACTGTTTACCGAGGAAGGGGATTTAGAAATATCATCTAGCTTCCTTGCCAATCCAAAATCACATAGCTGCAACGTACAGTGATATGAGATCATTTAAACCAAATAACCACAGAGATGCATAGAAAAGAGAGCACGAATGTACCTTAATATGCCCGTTTTCATCAAGTAAGATGTTTGATGGTTTCAGATCACAATATATAATTCCTTTTGAATGTAAATACCTGAGATATTCAGGAAACATTGTCCATAAGAGAAACATTTTCCACATGCACCTAGAGGTAGTGTCAAAATGGTTAAAAAGGATCTTACAGCAGGGCTGTGACAAGGTCATAGGCAAGACCATAGACTGAATCTTCTGGCAGTTTACAGTCCTGCAGAACAAGTGACTTTCAGAAAACATGTGACCTATCATCAATAAAACAGCCAAATTACAATCAATACCTGCTGCAGTAAGGTCCTAAGATCACCCCCAACGCAATATTCCAGAACTAACCACATGTGAGCAGAAGTTTCATACCTGAGACCACAAAAAGATGGAAATTAGAAACAAATAAATTTAGAGATACGGATAATTGGTTCGGTATTAGCTAAGTTTTACCACGCATAGAACTTGAGTACGTTTGGATGATTCAGCGAGTGAAGGATCCTGACCTGAAAAGGAGTTGAATAATGATTAAAAAAAAATAGTGTCCAAATCACTTCAAAAATCAGAGATCCTGAAAATCAATTCGACGTCTCAACTCATAAACATCCTCCATAAATAGAAACTTAAGAGCATCGATTAATAAAAATCTAGAGTAAATCCGTCACTATTAAGAGATAAAACTACTTAAAATCAAGAAATCAAGCACAACCAGAGGGAAATCTCAGATAGCCCAAGCATGAATCACTAATTCGGCAAAGAGGAGACAGATCTCCTGATTACCTCTTGAAGAACCTTGCTCTTCCGCGACTTGTCGACACTCTTACAGGCAAAATACTCGATCGTCTTCTTCTTCCTTCCTTTATACACAGTCTGCGAATAAAGAATGAACCGAATTAGAAACAAAAAGTTGCGAGACAAGGCATTTGACGGGTCATGCTTAATGCAGATTCTAAATTACCGAGCATTTTCCATTGCCAATGGCTTCGTATATGTGATACTGATTCATCTTCCGAGCTTCAACTCGCCTGAGATCCGATTCGGAATCTCTCAGCTCCAAAGAGAATCACAATGGTCGTTGTTGAATAGGGGATTTGGGAAGAGAGGGGGAAAATGGTAGAGAGAGAGAGAACTGGACAAATTTTTAAAATTCAAATCCTTAATGATAACTGGACAATGATTAGAATAACGATTTCATTTTCAAAAATATTAATTTACACGAAGAGTGGAGCTTTGGAAAAGAAAAAAATTGGAGCTCTGAGAGAATAAAATGCGCTAATAAACATACTGCCCATAAAGCCCAATTTGAATTATTTTTAGATCTAACTAAATATTTTGTATCAATTTCTGTAGTATTATTTCCGAATCACTTTTTAGAATATAATTTTTAAATCAATAAAATATTACATTGGCTCAAATATGGGGATCTGGTCTGGTTATTGCATATAGGGAAGAGGAAGTCTATTGGAAACAAAAAAGCAGAGAACGTTGGCTCAAACATGGGGATCACAATTCCAAATTCTTCCATGCTTCGGTCAAATTGAATCGATCAAAAAAGCACTTGGTCAAACTTCTT
Organism: Biscutella auriculata; assembly: GCA_900406285.1. Classification (NCBI taxonomy): domain Eukaryota; kingdom Viridiplantae; phylum Streptophyta; class Magnoliopsida; order Brassicales; family Brassicaceae; genus Biscutella; species Biscutella auriculata. The sequence goes on along the minus strand of OVAO01000403.1, from coordinate 3,529 downwards.
GACTCTAACGGAATTGAGCAAAGATCAGAGGCATCTAAAGGTGAAGTAGCAGCAACTTATTTTCAATCTCTATTCTCCTCTTCTAATCCTTATAATTTTGGAGATTGGTTTCAAGGTCTTCAACCTAGAGTTACTGATAGGATGATTGACTCTCTGCTTGAACCAATTTCTAAAGAGGATGTAAGAAAAGCAGTCTTCTCTATCAGGCAATCAAGCGCTCCGGGCCCTGATGGTATGACTAGTTTATTTTTCCGGCACTATTGGGACATCATTGGTGATCAAGTTTATAAGGAGGTTGCAGTTTTCTTTGATCAAGGAATTTTCCCCGAAGAATGGAATTACACTCACCTCTGTCTCCTTCCCAAAACATCGGATCCATCATCAATGCATAACCTTAGACCTATCAGTTTGTGCTCGGTCTTATACAAAGTAGTTTCCAAGCTATTGGCCTCTCGTCTAAAACCTTTGTTGGATCAGATTGTTTCGCCTACTCAATCTGCCTCTGTCTCCGGCAGATTAATTTCGGACAACATCATAATAGCTCATGAACTTGTTCACAGCCTCCGTACTCATCCAAAGATCTCCAAAGATTTCATTGCTGTCAAAACTGGTCTTTCCAAAGCTTTCGACAAGGTTGAATGGCCTTACCTTGAATCCCTTCTCTCAGCTTTGGGGTTTCATAGCAAGTTTGTTGGCTGGATAAAGTTCTGCATATCTACGGTTAAATATTCAGTCCTGATCAATGACAAACCTTTTGGTATGATAAGCCCGGAGAGAGGTCTTAGGCAAGGGGATCCTCTATCCCCTTTCCTTTTTGCTTTATGCACTGAAGATCTCTCTTATCTCCTAAATGTTGCTGAGTCTCAAGGCTTAATTAATGGTATCAGATTCCATCCTTCAGGTCCTTCGATAAACCACTTATTATTCGCCGACGACAGTTTGTTTCTGTGCAAAGCGGCTGCTCCTTAGGTGATCAAATTGAAGGAAATTCTTCAGATATACGGCAATGCAACAGATCAGACTATAAATCTGCAAAAATCCTCTATATATTTTGGGGTAAAAATTGACTCTCATTCTAGGCTGAGAACAAAACAAATTTTGGGCATTTATTCTGAAGGAGGAGCGGATCATACCTTGGTCTTCCTGAATGCTTCAGCGGCTCCAATATTGATATGCTTGATTTTCTAAACGATAAGCTTAAAAACAGGCTCTCTGGTTGGTTTCCTAGGTCCTTGTCCTTGGGTGGTAAGGAAACCCTTCTTAAATTAGTGGCTTTAGTCTTACCAGTGTTCGCTATGTCGTGCTTTAAGCTTCCCAAGACAACTTGCAAAAATTTATCATCAGCTATGGCTTCGTTTTGGTGGAACTCGGTGGAGCACAAGAACAAGATTCATTGGATCAGTTGGGAAAAGATGTGTCTTCCTAAAGACCGGGGTGGCCTTAATTTTAGAGATGTTGAAAGTTTCAATCAGGCCCTCTTAGCCAAGCAATCTTGGAGGATTCTCCAATTCTCCCAATCGCTTTGTTCTCGTCTTCTCAAAAGCAGATATTTCGTCAATAACGAATTTCTAGATGTTGGCTCCGGATCGCGTCCTTCATATGCTTGGCGCAGCATTTTGTTTGGACGTTTACTTCTATCCAAAGGCCTTAAACGGATGATCGGTGATGGGAAACAAACTAGAGTATGGGAAATCCCATGGCTGAATGATGGAGTCACTGTGCGAATCCCCGACAAGATTAACTCTTCTGCAGATAATGATCTAATGGTTGCTGACTTGATTGATGAAACATCAAAGTCATGGAACCTCAACACTCTTTCTCGCTATTTCTCTCTGCAGGATATTAGAAGGATCATATCTTTGAATCCTCTCACTTCGGTTCCTGATTTCTGGTCTTAGAATCACACAAGAAGTGGTAGTTACTCTATCAAGTCAGGTTACTTCTTAGTCTACCAAAACAATAAATCTGAGGCTCTCCAAGCGGCTTATATTCAACCTTCAACTCAGGTTATTATTGATCAGATTTGACTTCTTCATACTTCTCCTACACTTCCTCTGGAGAATTATGAAGGGTGCTCTGGCCGTCACAGGAGCTCTTAAAACTAGAGGTATTAAATGTGATACAACTTGCCAACTATCTAGCCATGATTTCGAATCAATAAATCATGTGCTTTTCTCTTGTCACTTTGCTCGTCTGATCTGGGCTCTTTCAGAGTTCCCTACTCCTCATAATGGTTTTGATGAGGACTCTGAGTTTGTTAACCTCTACTATGTAATCAAGAAGGCTAGAGACACTTCTCTGTCTTTGGAGACTAGAAGATCATTTCCATGGATTTTATGGTTGATATGGAAGAACAGAAACTGCAATCTGTTTGATACGATGAAATCATCTCCACTTGATATTGCCGCCAAAAGCAAATCAGATTCGGATGAATGGTTTCTTGCTCAACAAATTGATCATATGGCTCAAGAGAATCAGTCTTCTCTCCTTCTTCGATCAGAAACTAAATGGCGTCCTCCTCTGTTAGGTTGGGTGAAATGCAACATAGCTTCGGTTTGGAATCGAAAAGCTAACTCTAGTGGTGCGGCCTGGGTAATTCGGAATCATCGTGGTATTGTCTTGCACCATAGTAGAAATTCTTGAGTAAATATTTTTGATGCTCTTAGCTTATCTCTGCAATCGGTCCTTTGGACTCTTGACAACTTGCTTTCTCTTCGCTATGAGCATATTTTGTTTGCGGTGGACTCCTCAACTTTGCCTAAAGCAGTTGCTAATCCCGCTAATTGGCCGGCATACAGATTTCAATCTGATGCCATCTCTAACCTTATTAACAGGTTTGTCTTTTGGAAGCTAGAATTTGAATCACGTCCATCAAATAGAGGTGCATTTCTTATTGCTCAAAGTGCAGCTTTTGGAAACTTCTGGCAGTCTTACATTGCTTCCGGTCATCCTCACTGGCTACGTGCTCTTTTTTGTGAAGAAGGCTCAAACCTCTAATTGATTTTGGTGATTCTGGCTATTTTTTGGTTCGTTGTTCTGTGACTTTGGCCTTATGTAATTTCCTAAATGATGTATCTTCTTCTCTTAATATTATCAAGTTGACAAAAAAAAATCAATAAAATATTACATAATATGTTATTGGAAAAAAGAATTTAAGGAATAAAATAAAAATATTCATTAAGGATAAATTTGGAAATCTATGTAATTTTTATTAAGGGTAAAAATGGAAATATATGTATAAAACTTTAATTGAAATATATATATTTTCTCACAAATTACTATTTAAAAACGAATTTTAGTTATAATTATAATTTTTAAACAACTTTTTTAAAACGAATTTTTATTAAAAAAAAATCAAATATTTTAATATTTGATTTATCATTTTCGACAAGATACCTAATTTATCTCTCTTTTTAAATTTCACTTTTTGTCCAATATATAGTATAATTACAATAATTTAAAAATAATTTTTAGTATATCTATACTATTAAAACAGAATAAATCTACCACAAAAAGTCATATTGGACTA
>OVAO01000402.1:0-21708 GCA_900406285.1 Biscutella auriculata | reverse complement strand
AAAATAACAGAATATAAAACCAAGTATTATGAAGTTAAAACTATACGAATCAAATTTATCGATTTACACCAACCACTAAAAACTTGGTGCATTTATCTAAACATATATTATGAAACTAGTTTCACAAAACCTCTCAAACTATATTTGCCTAAGAAAAGTAAAGAACTCAATCTTTGATTCTATGCACACAAGTCTCCCACTTAAGTGATGTCACTTCGACTTAGAACAAATCGACTGTGCCAGCTCCGGCTNAAACATATATTATGAAACTAGTTTCACAAAACCTCTCAAACTATATTTGCCTAAGAAAAGTAAAGAACTCAATCTTTGATTCTATGCACACAAGTCTCCCACTTAAGTGATGTCACTTCGACTTAGAACAAATCGACTGTGCCAGCTCCGGCTTTTACCAGTTTCGATAGTCGATAACAACACAGTCAACAACTCTTCTGCTTCTTCCTCCGATGGAAACTCTAAGTTGGTCTGCAGAATCGGCTGAGCTGAAGGATCGTTCCATCGTTTCTTTGTCGGACTGCTCTTCTTTTGCTTGTTCTGTCTCCAGTTCCAAACACCATCTGAATTGCTTCCTATGATGCGGACAGCTCCACCGCTGCAATCTGTGTGTATTACACTCTCCAAACCAATTTCTCTCTCGATATTCCATACCAAATCTAATGGAACTCCTAGAAATCCTGGTTTTCTGTAATCTACCAAGCTGGGGCTACTTATAACCAATACCAGTCTCCCTGTGATTACAACGAAAGCACCTTCTTGCTTGAGGGCTTTGCATTTCACCAGCGTCTCGCCTGTGAAATTCAGGGAACCTCCAATCTCTGCAAGTACTGCAGTCCCGACTGCTTCTTCCCATGAGTAAGGCCTGAGAGGTTGTTCTCTACTCAGAGGCCTGGGAAGGCGAAGCCTATGCCTTTGGGATCTTATGTTATGAAGCCTGCTTCGGTTTCTGATACTCTGTGCGGTTTTACCCGTTACCTCAAGGATACTAGCCATTGGTCTGGCAACAAGTCCAGTAATTCCCAACGCCACTCCTGAACCATATAGAGCCACAATTAACATACATAAAATTACTAAGCCCCACGCAAAGGACAGCTAGTACACTGATATCACATGTCTTGAATATCTATAAATGGCTTTNTTGGTCTGGCAACAAGTCCAGTAATTCCCAACGCCACTCCTGAACCATATAGAGCCACCAATTAACATACATACAATTACTAAGCCCCACGCAAAGGACAGCTAGTACACTGATATCACATGTCTTGAATAGCTATAAATGACTACAGGCGATGGTTCTCGCTTAATAACCTGAGATGACGCCTGGAAGACCATGTTTTTCAGCTCCTCTTATTGGTGACTGAAGGAGACCAGTGAGTCCCTGACATCGTGATAGACACTCGTTAAGCAAAGTATAAACCAACGATGGTGGCAGAAATTTTCAACTCATCTATAACCAATCAAAAGAAATTGCAACAAACGGTGAAATACTGTTCAGCTACTTTTTTTCCTGGCCATCACAAGCATACTTAATTCTTAATGCAAGTTCAACGGCCGATACAGTTGATGGCTAAAAAAACACAATGTCAACAGACATGGGCGAAATATCTAAAAAACAAATCTCTCCCGAGTCTCAAGAGTAAGTGACCATCGACGCATTATATAAGACACTTCAAAAGAAAGTGAGAATAATATACCTCAAAAACTTCACCTATAACTCCTTTGCTACGCGATCCTTCGCCCAATTGCTGCTTTTCCAACTTTGCAACATCATGGTCAGTGAATGTAAATGCAACAATACCCTGCAACGAATAAAAATTTCTGTGATTACTTCTTGAAGGTGGCGACTGCAACATAAATTTTTAAGCAAACAGATGCTTAGTACCTTGTGTGCAGCTTTACTAAATTGAGTGGCAGCATCACTTAAAGCATAAACAGTGCTACCCAAGAGACTCGTGGTTCCATGAGCCATTCCCTGAATAATTCCTGCTGGGCTCTGTTCAAGTAATCTAGTTTTAGCATATCAGCGAAAAGTAACAGAAACAGACACATTAAAGGAAAAACATAAGCACCAAGAGAAGGTTTTAGTCATCACCCTTGAGACACTCCTGCTGGGAGCCGACATGAAATCTTTAATTCCAAGTGCAACATTCCTCGCAAATCCCATGGGGTTACCAATTACGCCAGCCGAGCCAAACACCTGTATGTTAATAATCAAGAGAAAAGAGGTATAGTTGATTGCAGAAATATGCCTACCAGGTATAGTGGGAATCTATTAGAGTTGGATGATGCTCCATTGAATAGCATATGAACAAAAGAGAATAGCAAGTTGAAAATGTTACTTTCCCAGTTCATACCTTGTAAATCTCATGAAGAATTTGACGGGTATAGTGCCCAACAAGGATCTCCTGAAATGATTCCCAACTAGTCATTTGATGAGCAACTGTCAATTGCTTGAGATGTATACGAGCACCTTCGACATCGGCAAGAGCCATTAAACCTCTCTGGAATCCGATCAGAAAAATTTAGTTAACCATACTAAATCTCAGGAACGTTTTAAGAAAAGTGAAGGTACATACATGGATAAGGGACTCCCCTGAAGTAATAATGCCATTCCTAAGCATCCAGGGAGCACTGCAGAAGCTGTAAACATTGACACACAGGACCCACGTGAATCTACATGTAATAAGATATAATAGTAAATTTATCTTGACAGAACCATTTCTAGGTCACCTTAACGTAAACTTAATAGGGGCCAAGTCGAATGTTTCAACATAAATCTTCTTGTGTCTTCGAGCCAACAAGTGAATCTGCTGCCAAGGAGCTCCTATCGGAACCACTATAGGTAGAGATACAATGCTTCTCTGGCTTTTGTTAAATACAGGAATGTTTTTTGCATGTGTCGGAGCATCTTCCAAATTGTCATAAATCAGAGGATGTAAAGTTGGATCTGAGAGCGGCAGGAGTCTGGCCTGAGAACTGGGAAGCACTGCTTTTACAAACTCCAACAAGGACAATAGTGTTTGTAGCTCGAGCTCAAGTCCAAATTCATCAATCCTGCATAAGAGAGTCTGAGAGTTGGAAACAAGATAATACAATGAACTGTGCGGATACCAATGAGAATTTTACCACTAATCATACCTTGCATTTATGTACTCAAAAGAAACTAGTGAAATATCTTTCTTCCTCCACTTTGCTAGGCCAATGTAGAGTACAGCATCACGGCTATTATTCTGAACAATTTCGCTTAAATTTTTTGCTTTGTTACCCTTAGTACCCCAATCAGAAGGATTGCCCTTGTGGTCATGATTGAATGACAATATGACAGGATACGAAGAATTGTGAAGTGGGTTGTCTATCTGTAATGAAGAGATCTGAAAGGAAATCTTCTGCTGATCTACACTCTGATTTAGATCTAATACAACATTTGATGCACAAGCATAAACCAACTCCTGCGAGGAGGAAAATTTTATGGAGTGCTATAAGAATCTTGGCATGTAATATAGAAGTGCTTTATATTTTTTAGGGGATGGTTACCTGTGGATGAGAATTAACCAAAGATATACCAATGCTTGGCAGGACAAGCAAGAACTTCTCTGTGTAACTGTTGATATTATCAGTTTGAAGCTTTTGTTTTCCCTTCTCATGGAATTTAGAGTCAAAAGTTTCCTTTATATCTTTCATGGTGTGATAACCTGAATCTACAACTCGGAAAACCTGGAAAGGAGAAAGACAAAAATGAACAAGTTGGATCAGCAACATAGAGACAAGCAGTTGTCTCCACAGAAAGTTAGCTAAGTAATGGCAGTGATAGCAGGAAAATTAGACCTTTGTAGCTCCTTCAGCACAGATAGATAGCAACAGTGTCCTTTCAGGTTTCTGAAGAAGGTCAATCGAAACAATTAACTAGAAAGAATAACTGAGACTCACTGATAGAAAGGCTCCAGACAACTAAAACAAGATTAAACCTCGTCCTCCTATGTGCATCTTTGCACTATTCACGTGGAACTTAAAAGTGTATAAAATGAAGTTGTTTGTGATGTATACCTCAGAGGTGGAGCGCAAGTGCACTGGAATAGGTTGTTTTGTTATCTCAAATGCATAAGAGCCAATGACACGATCTCCTGGCACCTACATTCCTCAATAAGAGCTAAGAAGATGAGAAGAGGAAAAGAAGAGAAGCGGCAAAAAGAAATATCAACAGATCACAAAGGTCTTGTTATTTACCTCAATGGTCAAACGATGTGGATAACATGGTTCATCCCAGGCATAAGGGCAAGACGTGTAAGGATGAACTATGGTATCAAAAGTTTCACATTTTTGCTGATAAACCCTCAGTCTCTACCACCCACAGAAACAAAAGCAACATTCAGTTCCTTGTAGGTTTGATCAAGGGTTTCAAAAACGATATGATATCATGCATCAGGGATTCAGAATGCAAGTTTTCAAGTAAGAAATTGGTTTGTTTTAAGAGATGACTCTAGCATTTAGCCATGCTACCCGTTCGCTGGCAGCATAATTCAATCTATATTCTGTCATGACATCCGCATTTTCGCCACCAATTAAACTTAGGGTCCCATTAGATGCTACTATAAAGACACAACAAGCATAGGACACAAGATGGATGTCATAAGAAATCAAGTACAACATACTCAATGCTCGAGGTTTTCAAACAATGAGATTGTAGAGTCGAATGACCTGTGAATTATAGCTAAAACTCTTTAGCTGGATTTACAAAGCTATCAATTATAGCATTACTGACCTCGTTCGAGAAATTATCAATCCTGTAAGGCATATACCCCATGTCATCATCTGATAATAGAATGAAATTTGTCCCGACATTTCCATGGACACTCCCTACAATCTTTTCATCTCCGCTTGACATACTGGCATTCTGAACTTCCACCCGCACCATGTTCAACTCTTTATTAACATAGTTCCAAATCTTCAGTTGAGTATCACCTAAATGATCCGGCAAGAAGCTACCTGACCACTGCCATCCAGGCTCATTCAAACGGATTGAAACTAGTAGTTCCCTGTTTGTATAGAAGAGTAAGTGGCGTACATGTAGAAACAATTTAACTGTAACTTCTCAGTACAAAGGTAGGATAAAAGAAGCAGCAATGGCAAATTTCAAATGAGTATCATGTTTTGAGGGATGAGAAACTGAATCATCCAACAGAATCAATCACAGGAAAAAGGAGGGCCAATTCTTTTTCAAACAAGTTCAGAGGAAAGTCGGGACAAAAAAAACAGAGAACTCTAAACAGTATAACAAGAAATAAATAGAAATTCAAGCGTATATAGCTATATCACTAAGAAGCTCATGTGAGAGCTACTTTTATATGAGATTATTTGAATGCATGGTGATCAAAATAAGAAAATCACTCCTTAATACCCAGAATGTGTTGTATATAAGACTCAAATAAGTAAAGAACGAACCTCGTAGTATCTGTCCATTGAAGCTGAGAATGCTGTCCAACAGCCAAGTGAGAAACTAAATTGGTTCCCTTCTGTTTGTAACATAGGTCCTGGCTGCATGAGTTACAGATGATATATCTGCAACATGGAAATTTGTTTAGAGAATACATACGGAAAACGATACAATATAAATAGAACGTTTGAGGAAACTATATATCACCTAGGTTGGAAAGTAATTGCTTGGGTTCTCCCTGCTAATGCACCGCCAAGAATAGAACACGTAACAGACAATAAAGATGATTCACGAGGCGATGGTTGTGGGACAACTACATTTGTTGAACCACTGGGTGGAACAAGAGGAAATGGAGCAGACCACATAAAGTATGGGCTACTTGAATTATCTGACTCTGGCAGGTCCCTTTTGACTCGAATCATTGTGTTATGAGCCCTGGAAATAGGGCAAGGTGAATAAATGCAAGCCTTCACTTTGCTAGGCTCATTACCTTGGAAGCATACCTCCCTTAAACTTTTTGAAGAAAGACTCCTCTTGCGAACAGTTGCCGAGTCTTTTGGATATGCTGCAGAAGGGACTTTTTGAGTTGATGAAGTCACATGCTTATCCACAAATCTCTCAGTACTGGAAGCAGTGTTGCTGCACTCCGATGAGGAAGGACTAGAAGGCGCATCCGCGATTGGAACTTTATCTAGAAAATATTTTTCAGAGATCAAAATGCCAACACCAACTTTTCGCCTATGAACATGATGCTGCTCAATCAGATTGTAGCAGGATGGAATTACGCTGTAAATCCCTTTTGCTTCATTGGTGCAGTCCGAAACAATCAAAGGAGTTCCGGTGCAGTTATACAACAGAAATGGGACAAAGATGAATACTTCTCGAGCCCCACTAGCTTCATCCATTGTTTTCTCACAAGATACATAAACCGAACCTATAAGATAAACCATATAAAAATGTCTTAAAAAGAACAGCCAATTTATAAACAGAAAATGATAAACCTTACCACCACCAAGGCATGAATCAAAGGAAACAGTTTCAATCTGAGAGAACTTCCCTCCACTGTACTTAGCCACTGTGCTAAAAGTTTCTGAGCGTGGAAACTTTAAAGATGATGATCTAGAGCCATTTAAGTTGAATTCAAGGACCAGATCATGTGAAGGATCAATATGATGGAACGCAGTCTCCCCCTAAAAAGATAACATTTTTTGTCACATAAATAATACCATAAAAACCAGAAGGAAATTGTATGAAAATATCTCTCGAACCTCAGAAATGGATGCAGCCTGGGTGATGCCACCACTTTCGATAGAAAGTGATAATGGTTCTGGAAGACAGCTGTTTACGACAAATGGAGTACTTAAAGTCACTTGATTAATGAATCGCTCTCTTGACAGGTCAAGATCGTGCAATGATGCCGGCAAGCTAGTGCTCTGAACAGATATGCAACACCGAAATGGTTCATGGCTAGGGTGACATGGATAACAAGCAAAAGATCGACGAAACCCTATCCTCCTATCTTGAGAAAGAACTTTGGAGATGCTATGAGCTTCACTCCACAAATAAGAATCACCGAGGGGACGCCACCGAAGCCGGCCAGATTTTGCCAAATGTAGAGGCAGTGGAAATTCTTGACCAGGGAAAATAGGATCTAGGATCTGAAGTAGAATAACATAAGAATAATAAACGATGTTAAGATCAACGACTTAAAGAAACAAAGCTTATTTTTTTTAAGAGGCATATATAGAGAGGTATAGCTCTCCTAGAGACACTTAGGTATCCAACAAGGAACCTAGACCCTTGCTGGCTAGTCTAACAGCAGTGCCGTCCAAGGGAATCCCAATCCAGTTCTCCTATGCCCTCTTCTTCCCTTAGCTTATGTATTTAAATGCAACTCTAAAAACAAGAAAGAAAATGAGATAAATCTTAAATCTATGACTTAGACCTAGCTAAAATTAAGACAATCCAAGCACGCAAATATGAATATTCTGAACCCAGGATTTCAGCAAGACACAATCGTGTATCCTCATCACAGAAAACAATCTGGTACAGATAAAACAAACTGACATATTAGATTCAATAACCTTTGGGGAGACACCAAATGGAATATCAAAGCGAAGTTCCAAAGGCATGGATGTGGAGTTCACAATTATTACCTGAAAAAGGGAAAGATCATATACAGACTCGATATATATATATAAATACAAATTGTATATAGTTTAGTGATATCATACGTACTGTTGAATATACTCGTATTAACTTGCTCTGTTGCTGCAATGAAACCTCATACACAACCGGAACAACAAAGCTGCTCCCAGAACCAGATTTACTTGCTTTCTCAACATTATTACTGGAGTTTGATGTTTTAGAAAAATCAACCTCAAAATAAGAAAGGCCAATCCGATCCATTGACTGAGGAGGAGAAGCAATAGATGTTCCATCAAGTTGGACCTTCATATAATGATGTGTGGCATTACCAGATTTGCTGCTGAAACAACCAAATTGACTTTGACGTCTATCAGGAATAAGTAGAGTGATGGGAGCAGAGGAACCGGGTTGCACAAAATTTTGAACCACCGGAGCTGACAGATTGAGCACATCTGAATCATGTCCTCGAAAAACTTGGTACCCCAAAGGAAGAGAAGTTAAATTTTGAAGTACATATGGAGAATATCTTTCTGTATTGGTTCGTCTGGTGCAGTACAATGACAATCCCTTATCGTCAGGAACAGCATCCATCTCCATCAATTCCAAAATGTTCGACATCTCAATTATCCTGAAAATGCACTTCAACAGGGAAAGGACGAAATGAGAACACATGGTACTTATATGGAAAATTACTACCAAAATTTTTAACAAGGATGAAATTATATCTCATCTTACCTCAAAAAGAGACTCTGTTAAGTTGATATTGAGCTGATTTGATGATATAACAATTATTTCAGTGAGCCCAGCATTGTTCAGCAAAGTATTTGCCTCAAATTTTCTGGATAATTTGACTTCAAAATTCCAGGGCTCGATAAAAGGCTCCCACAATACCTTCAACATATATTCATGGTGGTTATCAGCATACTAACAATACAGAGATAAAAATGACAGCATGAATCTCTTTCTGCCCCGTACCTTGTGCATATTATTGTAATTCACTTCAAGATCGCATGAAACCAAACACTCCACATTCTTTTCGGTCAGATTTACTTGCAGGAGAAAGTTTTTCATAAGAACTTCAAGAAGCAAACCGCTATAACCCCACTGCATGAAAGTCAAGAGACACGAGAAATCATTAGTAGAAGTAGGTCAAGAACTTAAGGTGAAGTATTGCATATACAGTGCAAAGGCTATAGATAAGGAGCTCACAGAAAATCATGCAGCAAAACATGTAAGAAAAGATAGACTGCAAATCAATTTACAACTTTTTGCCTTTTCTGCCTTGGTTATGCGACCAACCAAAATTTACCCATCAAATTAAGAAAAGTTACGAAGATGTAACATTGAATTCCTAAGCAGACTTAACTGATCAGAAAAAACTAGCACACATACAGGACAAGGCATGGTTGCATACTAACGCTATCTGTGAATGCAGCAGTACGTTAGCATGCAGGAATCGATCAAACTGAGAAAACATGTGAGCTGACGAACAAAGACATGGATTATGGCACAACAGCAGTAGCAAACTAGAAACAGTGATATGCATATTAGCAGCCAAAGTTAATACTAGTGAGGCCACTTTCATGTTGAATAACATTGACAGAGATATAGCAGAATATAAAGCACAAGCGTACCTTTCCATCTGATATAAGAAGAGACACATCTCTTATCTGGACCTTTATACTTATTTTTCCTTGTGAATTTTGTGAAGATGGTGTCTCAGGTGCATCAAATCTAACTTCATGCAAGAAAGATAATACTTGAGAAGATGCATCTATCTCTACATTGTCAAATAGTATCCCCACATCGATGCTCATGATTTTCTTCTTATCCATCTGAATACTAGTTTCTACAAGTAGTTGTGACGCCCGAAACAGGGAGCAAGACCTGACAGTATCAACCCCAGATATTGCAAGAACACCAGTGAGTTTATCAATCTTATAGCTCAGTTTAACATCTCTCCCAAGAACAGAGAGTTCACCGCTCCTACTAAGTGCTGTAACAGAAACATATTTACAGTATTTCCCTTTAAAAAACAATTTATGCTCATCCTCAGATCTCTCGTGAATATCAGTTGCCATGAACCCTGGAAAGTCTGTGTGGCTTACGCAGAGAGGAAAATGGATTGTGACACCAATAGTCTCTGATCTTGCAGCAAATGCCATAACTTCACTAGTGTTCTCTGATACCCCAGATTGCAGAACATTCGACACCTGATCAGTATTGTCACAAATATTCTTTACCACTTCAACAGAATCATGCATGTCCAAGTTTGTAACTTCTGAAAATAAACGGTCTCGACTATTGTCTTCCATTTTCTCAGCATAAGATTTTAAAAGTTCAATAACTTCAATCCAATCAAAAGAGTGTAACCAGATGTCTATGGATGGGATACAAAAACAGAGATCATATTCATCTTCAGCCTCTTCCGGAAATCTGACTTTAAGTGCTGATGGATCCCCATATGCATTGATGCACCTAGCTAACATGACAGAGTTCAGCAGTGAATAAAGCCCAATTTCGAAGAATTGAACATCCAAGCTCATAGGTAAATTATTTTTAAGTTCCCCAGAGCAAAGAAATTTCATATCAGCCTGGAGAACTGGTTCAGACAGTAGTGTTCCAGGATCTTTCCTTAACCGATGCAGTTTTGTCGTCAAAAGATTGACCAAAATTCTGAATTTTGTCAAGCTTGTGAAAGATTCAAGGGGTGCAACTGCCAGCTCTTTCTTTAGACGCATCTTTGTATGAAGAAACTGAGGAATATCAGACTCAAACAGTTTTGATACCTCATCAACCAAAGATAGCTGATCAATCACTTCAATAAATGCCTTGAACCCATCCAAGGCCTCTGAATCTGCAAAGAAAAAGAAAGAAAAAGATAACACATGTATATATCACTTGAAAATGCATAATCACAATAAAAAGAAAGAGAAGAGGAGAGCAGACGTTAAACGGAGGGTAACATCACCTACCATCAGCAACAATTTCACAAACTTCTACCCTTGACATAATACATGCCAGCTCTGATATCGAATTCTGATCACAAGGTAATATAATCCAAGCGTCAGCAATTACTCTAGGAGCCAGCGTGATACTTCTGCACACAGCGTCCTTGACTGTTAATATGCCATTATCAGAAAGCAGCAATGATAACGATAAATCTCGCCCAAATATGTTTAAACAGNGGTAATATAATCCAAGCGTCAGCAATTACTCTAGGAGCCAGCGTGATACTTCTGCACATAGCGTCCTTGACTGTTAATATGCCATTATCAGAAAGCAGCAATGATAACGATAAATCTCGCCCAAATATGTTTAAACAATTGTTTCGTCCTGCTACTTGATTAAGCGGAATAACACATTCCTGCGGTATGACCTGCACAACATTGCTCAAAGTACACTCGCAAATAAAGCTGATATATAATTGCTGAATGTCAACTTTCAGTTGCAGGCAGTCATCATTTTGCACAGGAAGAATCAAAGTGGAGTCCAGTATCTCAATTTTATAAGTAATGGCAAGCTCAGAATGAGCCTTAGTGGGCACAGTAGCTTGTGGTAACGACTGCAGGTCTGACTTCGAATTCCAAGCAGGGAGCGAGAAGTATCCAATTATAATGGCCAAATAATCAGGAAGCAAAATGCAGCATGAGTGTTGAATGCCAATGCTCACTTCAAGTTCAGTACCAGAACGCTCTATATTCCTCTTTCTCACACGTAGGTTCAAGACGGGTGAGACATCTGTCAACGCACGTTTCCAAAGAAACCCACCGGAATAGTTGGTGAATAAAGATGACTCCAGCATCATGTCTTCAGCAGAGGCAACCAAATCGACAGAATCATCTGCAATGGTAAGCACGTATCTGGATACTGGCAGTACAAAAGTTCCAAAAATACTTGAAGTATCATGAAAATGCACACTGGTGTTGAAGACATGCACCTCGACTGTAAAGAGATTGGTCTGACCAAGACCTCTGGAGGACGCAGCCTCATTCAGAGGACAATCATATTTTGGTTGTAAAGTATAGCTATCACATTCACAGTTCAAACCTACTTCTACCCCGTCCTTTTTATTCCTTAATATAAAGAGCTTCCTCCAGTCAGAAGTCGAATAACAAAGAGAACCTTCTAGGCTACCAAGAGAACCAGAATTGTAAATGGTAACAAATGGATATTTTTCAAGAGGAATACAGCCACAAGATCTACTTTCAATGAAGTTTGAGAACCCAAACCTTTCAAAACCGAACTGAGGAATTTCTGTTGGAGTACTAGTATCTGCAGTAGGGCTAGAAGGATTAGTATTGGCAGAAGAGATCTCATACGAAGTTATCTTATCCGAGAAACTTGCCAACAACCCAAATATGTATGGGTAGCAATGGAGTTCAGCGCCCCCCCAATAGATTGAATACTTGTGAGAAACAAAAATTTTACTTCGGGACACCTTGCAATTTAAGCTGATAACAGCTTCAGGAGTCGTACTGTTATCAATAATGTTGATTTGATTGCTACCTTGAGCATCCATCCCCTGCCCATGGGCAGAGGACAATTCGAGTAGATTCCCCGATGAACACAAAATATGACTGTCAGCTATCATTTCCAATGCTTTCACACAGACCGACCACTCTTCAAATTTGGTAAGCGAATACCTGAAAATGACGGTTGTACAAAAGAACTTGTCAGGAGCCCCCAGTGCTATAATACTTATATTAAGAACTGAGAGAAAAATAATTGGATGGTCATGGTTTTGACAAACGTATCAGTAGACGAGTAACAGATAGTGATCATACGACCAAANTTGGATGGTCATGGTTTTGACAAACGTATCAGTAGACGAGTAACAGATAGTGATCATAAGACCAAATGTGTATGATAAAATAGCATGAGAAGATATTCAACTGCTTGGCATTACAAGCAGATATCATATATATATAACAAAACCCACTGCATTCATGCTTGTTTAATAGCTGAAGATTTACTTCCCACTGATACTGTAACATGTCATAAAAACGGCTCCTTTTTCTTTGGAACAATTACCTACCAGAGATCCAGCTGTTGTATTGAAAGAATAAGCACTGTGCTATTCTCTCCTTCATTTTCAAAGTTGACGTGCAACCTGAAAAATGCCAAGCTGGTATTGATGGTGAAGCAAAAGATGGGAACGGGGTAAGGTGAAGCATCTTGAGCTCCACGATCCTGAATATCAAGATATTCAATCACGGACATGATTCCTTCAAATATTGACGGAGAGAAATGGACATTGATCATAGACAAAGAAGCCTCAACCTGAAATGAATGGAATGATGAATAATCAATTCCAAAAATGTGGTCTCTACTTTGACACCTCTATAAACGTACAAGTATTTAGTACCAAGGAACAAGGAATATACTCATCCACTCAGTAAACTAGACACAGCCACCTTGTATCTGAGACTAATTTTTAATACCTCCAACTGCTTCAGAGTTGACTCCTCTGGAATTATACAAGATGCTAACTTGATAAGTAAAGATGATTTCTCTACAAGGGGAAGTTCTTGGAAAGGATGAATCTTCATCAGCTTCATCTGCACAACATACAGATGTAAGAACATATACAATTAGTTGAACTCCAATTAAAAAAGAAGAAGATCACACCTCAAGGTCACAGATATTGATCTCAAAATGGTCGTAGAGGTCTTCCACTTGAAACGCATCTAAGGCTGCAACAGAACTTTGTAAACTATCCACCATACCAGACTGCATTCTTGGACTTAGGGTACAAAAATCTTTGCTACTGGATATGATAGAAAGAGATTCCAATACCAGAACCTGCACAAGAAGAATGTTTGGGAAGACAGAATAAATACTAAGAAGGAAACAAATAAGAAAATAAACATGCAGTCAGGTGTTTATATAAGCGAAATACCAGATTACAGCTTTCTGATTCAACCAATCGTCCAGGGAAACTTATGGTAAGATCTTTTATGTCCAGGTCCCACTTCACTTTATTTTGGCTTGATAAGAGATATCTATGAAACAAACCACCACGCAAAAATAAGCACCACAATCAATTAGGATATGAATCTACGCCCAACTTTTCCATAGAGGAAACACTTACTCAGCTTTCGCAGCCAATCGCGTTTCACTCTCAAGGCTATTGAGTGATGATAGAACCTGTGCCACATAGGAGAACTGTTATTTGTTTTCACAAGTGAGGTTAAAGAAAAATTTATTGAGCCGTCTTTCATAGAATATCTTTTGAAAACAGCTATTATATGGCACAAGAGATAAGCAGTTATATTATGAAATAGCCACAAACATGTGATTTGATCCTTTCCCCTTGGTCACTCGTATATTTTGTCTATAGAATTCAGAAGGCCAGTACAAAGATCAGACTTTTGATCATTACGGTACTGAATCACGTAAACAATCTGAAATAATATTTTACTTTTAACCACACTAGCTTAAACCTTGTCAAAACTTCATAATTGTTTATGAACAATTGTTACGAGCATGTAGCAGATGTAGTGAAATAGGAGCTCACTCTTTCATGTTGAAGTTTGAAGGATCTTGAACCCGAGAAAAATTTACTGACAGCTAGAAAGAAGTCTACATCATAAGTGGCTTCAATTGGTTGAAGGGTGACCTACATAAACAAGAGGGTTAAAACTCTAATACTTAGATACGGACAAAAGTCCCAGACTGTCAATGAGAGCAAGCTTTGGAATTTTCCACAAAATGCTGAGTCAAGGTGCTAGTTTACCTTTAATGACAATGCAACATCATGATCTTGAGACAACTTCACTCCATATGACGGTTTCATTTCAAGTGCATCACTCTGAGAACAAATGAACGAAACATTATAATTGGGTCTTTCTTTCCTCAAACAATATTAAAAGGCACCAGAAATAGATTTTTATAGCGGAGACGACGGATGAGTTACAACTAGATGGTTTGTATCACCTTATCAAGCAAGCATCAGTCTGACAATATTCATGATACCAGATATTAGCAATTGTTAACAAAATAGCATAGGTATAACAGGTCACAAACCCCTTTCATGGTTACAATTTCTTTCCCATTATGAGGATAGAACAGCCTTCCAGAAATAACAGACATAACCATGGCTGTAGATTCTTCCCAAAACTTGCATTCAACAACCAAACCCAAAATGTCCAACTCTGCAATAACTTGAGAAGAACTCCTATGGAATAAATAAGATAAAGAACATATGAAAAGATGAAGCTAGTTAAGGCAGAGACCATGATGAAGTAATTGAGAATGGTAACTTACCCATTTATATGTTGCAAAGTAGCACAAATTTTGCGTACGTCGAGTCTAATGGAGCACGTACAGATCTTACCCGTTGCACTTATAATTCTAGGAGATGAAGAAAGAGGGTGAAACTTTGTTGCCTCGTGTATATCCTGTTGTAAATGAACTTTTTTACTAGGGTTCTCGAAGAATTTTTAACCTCCATTGCTATTAAGTGGTGATTAAAATACCTTGACAACTTCATCGGAAACAACCCCTGAAAACTGACTAGAATCCTCTGTGCCTCCAGCACCGAGCATTCCCCGTGACAACCAGTTTAACCACCCACGCGACTTATTTGATGTAGGGTCATCGCAATATTCTTTTTCAGAGGCATTCTGTTCCTTTTCTAAGCCATTGGCCTCACTTGCTCCCATGTCCACAGTCAATTCTGAACAAGCTTCCTACATAATAAGATCCAAAAATAGAAGGTTAAAGGGAAGATAATGAAGTGTCAATGCTAAGACATACTCTTATCTGTTAAAAGGGGGTAATTTTCTGAAAAACCTTTGGCATCTATTTTCAAAATATAAATTTTACAACAGCAACCTAAATTACCTCACCTGCATCTCACCTTCGGCTGCCGACCTGTAACTTAAGATATCATCAATATCAGACTTCTTCTCTACTTCTTCCAAACCCAAAAGGATAGACTCATCGATTGACTGCAGGCAGAGGCATAAAGCACATCCATATTAGTAGAGAAAGTAGCTTGACAAGGAAAACACTAGTTTGAAAAAGCTACAGAAACAAATAAATTACATTTACTCATCTTCAAGTTAAAACAAATATGTCTAGCGTAAAGCTCTTAGCACATGTGATGGAGAGTAAGGCAAGGAAACAAAAACTTCAGGAAGAGAACATATGTATTTCTTTCAGTCAGGAATTTCAGAGCACCTACATTTCTTAGAATGATAAGTTACTATATAGTATTTACAAGATGTTAGGAAAAAAAAAATCTTTCTTCAGCTACTTTTATTTTTTTAAATGTACCAAAGGTTTAGACTAAGCCTTCTGCAAATTTCCAGCTGTAATTCCAACATTCCAACAAATAAAAAAACTTCCCTACACTGCTACGGTTATCTATGGAATGAAAGAGAATAAACCATTCGTAAGGAAGCTCATGCTTAAGATGTAAGATTTTTCAAACAAATGGCGGCCCTTATCAAAATATGCTTCTAAATCATCTTCTCCTTAGATGATGAATCAACTCATAATATGCTCCCTAGTGGACTTATATCATGTGAAATCTGCTTCAAAACCATCTCCTTACCACTACCCATTCATGTACATGTTGAAGTACATTGAAGGACAAAACAAATAGAAATGACGAGCAACCTATGGTCCCCCATTTTGTTAAATCACATAAAAGATAATGAGGCTTTATATGTTATAGGGTAGCTTAGGCAATCTCATGCAGTTAAACAAATAATAGGACAAAACCCAACATAATGAACCAACCCAAACACATCCAATCAGATAAGGAGGAAAAGAAAATCCTTGCCTGTTCTCTGCGAAGGAAATCTAGCTTTATCTTGTAAAATTTAATATACCTCCTGCGCATTCTCCTGTATTTTTTCACGAGACAAATGTCCAAAAACTAAGCAGACCGCTTGAAGATATTTTTCGTAGAAGTAATTATTACAGCAGTAGAGCGCTAAATAAATTCAAAATGTGATGTGAAAAGCATCATCTAGTTTAAAATATATATATATATATATATCAGATAAACTCACATTCGCTGTTCAAGAAATCTCCATGAAGTTTTCCACAGTTTCTTTCGTACATCAGATAAAATTGATTTTTGGGCATAATGCCACCAAAGTCTCTGCCACCCTGGTGGTTTCCTCGATAAGGAAGTGGAGCAGGGACGATACCGCCCATACCTAAACCATTTTTATATTCTTAATCAATAGTTCTTCAACATGTTCCACAGTGGAGCTAAATCTCAGAAAAATAAAAGGTAGGATGCTGGAAAAATTATCATTATAATGAAAGACTTACCTCTCACGCAATTGGCTGGTTTGCAAGTAATCTAACAGAACAAGAATCTGCTGCAACTGAAATTCATTCAGAGTCATGACCTGAAATGCATAAGTGGAAGTTAAAATGAGTTATGATTCGTAAATCAATCTTAGCTCTCAATTTAGTTTAGTATTTTCTGAGAACTAACCACATCAGTCAACTCAGCGCTTAAAGAATACTGAGGTAGATCGTCATAAAGCTCTCCAGATCGATTGACCTATGCAGAGAAGTGCATCAGGCAAAGTGGAGAATGTCTATTCTTTAAAGAGCACAAAAATGCACCAAAGCATAGCCGATGGATACACCTTTATGTATAAATATCGTATCTTTAATTCAGATAACTGCATAAAACTTTTATCAAGTATAATGCCCATATGAAGCTGATGTTAAACCGTAAAAGTTAAAACAATTGGCAAATAATGAAATGCATATCATTCCTGGTATAAATAAAAAATATCATCATACGTGCACTACTGGAAGAAAAAGATGAGTTCAACTTGTTTTTAGTTTGCCGTAAAAGGAATTGGCTTCAAAGACATCAATTAGACTGATTCATAACTAGATAAGGCATCAGTGTGTGCACTTCATTTTAAACTTAATTTTAAAGCTAGCAAGCATGCAGTAATAAAGCTTTAATGATGGGGAAAGATGATTAAAGTCAGCAAACCAATGACGCTGTTTTGGTTTCTTACCAATAGTGTTACAGAAACATTAACTGGCTTCAATAAATAACCAAGTCTATCGCTTTGCAATCTCGACTGGTACCAATTGTCAAAACCCCCTTTTTCATTAACATTTAGGAAGTCTATATTTCCCTCATACATGTCGCAATAAATTTCCAAAGCTTCAATCTCCACAAGTTTATTCACTTGCCCCCCTCTCACCCTACCAACTGGTGACCTGATATGCAACATAGGCGCCATGTTAAAATATATCCGGGATATATCAACTACAGATCTTCGCTTACCAACAACCATTTAGTTCATGGAAAGAGAGCTATTAAGGAAAAATTACAGTAAGAAAGAGGCAGTTGGAAGAAATTTATAGTGGGGTATGCTCTTGCTGTCTCACAGTGTGATTTAAACCACATCACATTACCATAGGGTAAAGCATAGCTACAAGGAATCAAAAACGAAAGTGGCAATTGGGAGATTATTATAGTTTTATGCTCTATGCTGTCTCACAATGTTATTCAAAGCACATATCCTTACCATGGAGTAACGCAAAGGAAGGAACTAAACACAAATGTGGAATACATNATACATTTTTTTAAGTGCCATAAGAGGTGCATCAACAATTACCTGACTGGGTTTTGTTTAGTAACTGTCAAGCTTGAAAACCGCAATCCTAGTACAACTTGTACCTACACAGAGTAGTTTGCAGTCAAACATATGAAAGCGGGAAAGTAGGCAACACCAAATAATGATTCAAATTATACTATAGTGAATCTCGAGAAAGACTGATTGTAATTTAGCATCACCCTGCTTATAAAATGAAGCAATCTATGTTTGCATCCTTCAAGATAAATAATATTCTCTAACGACTGAGCCAAGACTACAATAAGATTATCAATGTATATATAAGTTTCCACGAATTGTAAAGCGAGAATAACGAATTTCAAGCCTATATTCTAGCAAACTTATTAACCTAAACAAGCAAGAGACTTACCGATTCAGGTCGTACATCAGAATATAAGATGTGAAAGTTTCTGATGGACACTTGAATGCTATCAAGAATCTAAGCAAATAAAGAAAGGAAAGTTAACATAGTCAAAACTCAAAAGAAGCAAAGACGTGATTAATAACGTCATCCACAAGCAGAAAGATCTACACTTACTAAAAATTAAAACATGGCATCAGACCAAACATAAAATGTAAACTGTGAAGCTTAAATTAAGGGTAGCATTGCAAAACATGATGTCACCTTGGCTGCAATATATGACATAAAAGGATTCCCTGCCGGACTGTCTGGAAAAGAAAAAAATTTGAAGGGCCAATGAAACATGGGAACAATATTTGAAGGTCAACTAATTAGTGCAATGTAACTAAAATCAACTTCAACGAAGTAGGACAGAAACTATATTGCTCACCAAAGACACGCTTGGACAATTTTGACAGCTCTGCAGCAGCAAGCTTAGCTTTCTTACCAGAAAACTCTCTTTTCTCAACCACATCAGAACTCCACTGCAATGACCATGGAAACATTGGGGAGTTAAAGCCAAAAAGCTAGTCATGTGTCGAAAAAAGTATCAGACAGGGATATCACCTCTTGATCATTGCGTTGTGATGCACATACAAAGACATCTTCAAGCATAATAATGATAGGATCCCTGCCAAGCTTCTTCCATGGAATTTTAATGCTCAATTTCCCTACACGGCCTGTAAGAACCTTGAAGGGTTTAATCTAGAGAAAACAAAGTATAGGATCGGATATAAGAAAATGCTAACGAAATATCACCTTGCTTGAGAGCGATAGGTAGCTGCAGATACTCGAACGCTTCAAGAATCAGTTCCACGTTTTCCAATAAGACTTCCTCTGCAATTAGGAGCACAGAATATGCGTATATCCTCCAATAAAGAGATGCAATGTTTCGTTGTGAAGAAAATCTATTGAAGAAACGAAAGCAGAATTGAAAATTGAAAATACCATTCCAGACAGTAATTTTGAGCTGGTCTTTCTGGATGTCTTTAATGTAGCGACCTAGATACCCTAACAATAGCTGTCGCACAAGCCCTTCGAACATCTCTATACCGCTATTTTATCATCCAGAGATTCAGAACGAGATATAAATTTATCTCCGCCGGGTGAAGAAGAGACGGTGGTCGGAGAAGGGAACGATTGCTGAAATACCCCTACACGAAAGAAAAAGCTGTTCGAATACTTCTTCTAATAATTAAAAAAAAAAACAAATAACATAAAACCCCTTCGAAATTTAATATCTTTATGGATCAAACCATATGTTTAATTAATTAACCACATATATCTTGGACAAATTAACTAGAACCAAAATAATTGAGGAAAGTTATTAAACATGAATCAGAATCGAAGAAAAATCCGAACGGATCTATTAGAAGATTATAATTAAATCTGAACCGAACCTAAAAAGATAAATGTTTCGAAATATTTGAATATAAGCTTAAATATTCGATATTAGAGTTTTAGATTTTTAAATATTTTGATATTTAATATATTTTTAAAATTTATTTTATATTTACATTTATTTATGAGAATAATTTTAATATTTCTTATTAATTTCAATATTTAATATTTCTTTTTAAAATTAATATTATTTTTATATTTAATATATATTTTAAATATCCAAACCTAAATTAAATCTGATTCAAAATAAATCTTAACAAAACAAAACAAAAATTGAATGGATCATAACTTCATCCCAAAAGTGGAAAGATCTCTTTACTTCGAAAACCCTAAATCGCTCCCATCCTCTGCCGCCGCTTATTTGCCCAGCTCTTCTTTGCCTCGTCTCCGGCCGGCGATCTGCAGCTTCGTGAGCGCCACCGCCGACCGGCTTATGTTCTCTCTCCCTTACTTTATTTTTCGTCTTCTTTAGTCGTCGTTCTAGTTTTTGATTTTCCGTCGTGGTGCATTTTTCCGGCGAGACATTCATCTGGCGGTGCTTCTCGGTCCGTCTGCGATGTAGGTAACCTCTCAGTGTTCCTTTAGTCTGGCCTCGGTTCCCCTTTCTCTTGCTCGTCACTTCGGATCCTCTGTATCTCTCGGTGACGATATGTGTTTGCTGCGTGGGGTTCTGAGTCGGAGCTTGGTCATTGTCGCCAGGGTGATAGCTCCTCCAATCGTCTCTATTTGGCATTGGTTTTTCGGGCAGTTTTGCCGTCGGTGCTCTAGTCGATCAAATCTGCTTTCTTCGGGTTGTGTTTTTAGCGGCTTAAGTGCGTGCTTTAGGGTGTAGTTTCATTTGTTGTGGTCTCGGTGTTAGGTGTGTGCTCTCGTAGTCCAGGTTGTAATGGCCTAGTCTGGTCTTTTTGTCTTAGTTTGGTTGTTGTGGTCCAAGTGTTAGGTTTTGGCTCTTGCTTGTTGTGGGTGGTTGTGTCGGCCTTGTCTTTCTTTGGCCCTTTTGCTAGTGTGTTATTGCCATTGTCGGATTAGGTTCTTTGACCTGATAACTTTTTCCCTTTAGTTCTTCGGTTTTCTGGAGTTCTTAAGTTTAGTTGCATTGTGGTTGGCTCTCTTTGGTTGAGGTTCGTCTAGCGGGTAGTGAGGTANATCCTTCTGTCGCCTTTCGGTTTTTCAGTTGTGCGGGATTTTCCCTCATGGAGTTGAATCTGCATTGGTCTTTGGAGATCTTTCATGCCCTGGAAAGTAGGTTGCTCAAAGGTTCGTCTTCCGAATTTCCGGGATCTGGTGGTTCGTCTCGTTGTTATTATCTCTTCGTACTCAGAGTAAACCGAAGGAGAATTCTCAGTCTTAGCCGTTCACAGTCCCTCAATAAGTGGCATCGTGGTGTTCTCTTTAGCCGCCAATCTCGTCGTCTTTTGATCTTTCTTTTCCTAGTTAGCCCCTAGATCTTTTCAGCGACCTTGGTTTTGTTTCGTGTTTTGTGTTTGTTTCGGTTGTTAATTTTATTTCTAGGTTGCTTGTCCGTTTGTTTGGGTCTTTGTTTCCGGTACAAATCTAGTTCATATAACAGATTTTATAGCCGTCTTAATATCCTTCCTTTGTATTCTACCCTTGTGGTTTTGTAGTTATTAATTTAACTCGATGAAAAAAAAAAACTTCACCCCAAAAGTCGGAAACCTGAATGGATTTTATCAGAACTA
>OVAO01000401.1:0-21741 GCA_900406285.1 Biscutella auriculata | reverse complement strand
CAAAGAATAAGAAGAGAAAAGAAAAGAATAAAGCCTTGGAGTTAGGTGAAATAGAAATAGTCTAGAAATAAGAAAATCCCTAAGTGAAGAAGAAGAAGAAGAAATAGTGAAGAAGTAGAAAAGATAGGACTAGGTAGATACTAGAGTCAAAGTTTGGGGAAAAAAAATAGATGTTGAAAATTGTATGCCTCAATTGCTCTTTATCTTTCCTGGTTTTGCTATAATTCTTTCACTCCGCGAGAGAAACCGAATTACAATTGACCTTCATGCCATGAGTAGAATNATTACAATCGACCTTCATGCCATGAGTGGAACTTTCTTTTTCGCATTGGAGTCCCCATTAGTCCGAACCGATTGAAACCATTGTTGCCTTGATCATGTTTCACTCTTGCTTAATTGAATGTAGGAAAGCATCATATGCCAGTTAGGTGGATAGACTTGGCACATTAATAATAGTGGATGGTAATGTTGCTTGAATGATGAGACAAGTAGTTATCTTAAGTTGAAAACGCTCTCATCGACGACTTTATGTTGTTTGGTTCTTGTTCTTCAAACCACGACCCTTAATTTATAATTTGTTTTGCTTGAGGGCAAGCAATGACTAAGTTTTGGGGAGTTGATCAGTGTGAATTTTAACGAATTTACCCCTCGATTTTCACTCGTTTTTCGTTAGTTTAGGATGCATTTTAGAGTCTCTAGGTTGCATTTGCATGTTTTTCAGCATTTCAGGTCAAGAAGGAGCAAAAGGAGTGAGCTTGGTGAAAAAGCGCAAAAACAGTCAGAACCGAGCATAAAATGGAAAAATTCACAAGTTCCTAACCAGACACGACCACGAAGCAAGGATGGGCTTAAATCAAAGCTAGAGACGTCTAGTTTCCACATAATTTTCCTCGAAGCTCTAGTTCGGGAGTTATCAAATTTCTTGCAAACATTGTCAAAAGAGCTAATCATAGAGCGGTAAATACTGAACTTTTTTGGCATCTTCCCGACCAAAACATTATGCAAGCATGTTATGGAAGTGTACATCTTTGAATTATCGTTCCAGAGCCATCAAGAACGTAGAAATCCAAGCAGTAGAGCCCAAGTTACCGGGTTTGGCCTCCAACATGTCATCACAACATCTAAGCTCAACCTATCCAAGCTTTGGCCCATCAAATGAAGTTGGATCAGTTCAAAGTGTTCTTGGCCCACCTAGAGAACTTTCTCAGCAAGCTAAAAGAAATAGAAGAGAAATCGTGCAAACTTGGTCTCCAAGACTGAAGATATTATTGCCATAAAAGAAAAGGAAAGTTTCTTCACATTTAATGGCCATTCCATTTGTGTTGAAAGCAACCCTAGCCCGCCTCCAGCCTCCCTATCTCTATATATACTTCACATTTTTGTCATTTATAGAGATGGTTTAGATCTATAGTAGAAATGATATTCTATAGGACCTAATCTAGATCCTTAGGAAATTTATCACCCGAGAGGTTCTTGGTAGAATTTCCGAACAATGAATAGGTTGTTAGTCGATTCTTTCCAAGAGATTGTTTAAGTTATCGATTAATTGTGCATGAAATTTTGTTTAATGCTTTCTAGTACTACTTCATTGGCAAGAGATTTGTGTTNNTTAATCCATAAGTTTGCTTTTATTTCTGAATTTTCATTTTCTAATTAGTTTATTGCTTAATTTAATTTGCTTAATTAGGATTGTTAGTGACAAATAAATTTCTATTCGACTTAGACTAAGTAAATTCTCTATAGTCCTATTACGTGAATAACTCCCGGATTGGTTCGATATTTTAAACCCTTCTATACTACATTGATTAATAAAAGGCAAAAATCCTTCTTATCAGTATTCTTAGAAGCTTAATACCCATTTTTTCAAAGTAAAAAAGCTTAACAGCTTAAACCGTCCGAGTTTGCTTAAAAGCTTCTTGTTGAATACCTTGTTATTAGTACCAATTAATGGGCCCAATACATGATATAACCCATAGTAATCCAACACATCCATCATATTCATAAACGGATCCAACACCCATACATACTGTAGACCCATTACATCATATTTATTTAAAACTGAAATTACACCCCTCCCAAATAAAAATAAAAGGCCAAATAAAATGCTACCACCGTGAGACCTAGCGACCAAGTCACCCAAGCCGATGCTTGCAAGTTCCAGAAGGTGGTTACACATTGGGCTTTGGGTGTTCTTTGCCATGTCTCATCTTACCCTTGTACATGTTTCCGTTGACTCCTGTTTTTGTGCCCGCTCCCATTGCACGGTTATGTGTTCCCTTTCTCGGAGATGTGAGAAGCACTATGTTTCTCATCTTTGAATTGGCCCCTACCATCGATTGAGCCGGCTTAAACAGCCTCCTCTTTGCACTCAGAGCGACCATCTCAACCTCCGGAGCCTTGCTGGTTTGATCATCATGCCTTCTACACCTGTCTGGAGCTCGGTGATTGAATTTTCACCCATACTATCATCCATTGCACTGACTTCTTTATCCTTGGAAGCAGTCTCAGATTCATCCACAATAACCACATTCTGATTTTGATCAGCAACATTTATTCCCTCGTTTCCCAGCAGTTACGGTGAGGCCACACGATCACTAACCTGATCAGGTTTGCTTGATGCCCCCATTGACTCTGTTTTGGGGTCTCCTTGGGCTCCTTGAACGTGTTTACCAAGAGATAGGCGAAAGGCCTTCAACATCTCTCTTTCCTGGGTGGTTAGAGAAGTACCTTCGTGCCTCATCTCCCCTATCTTTACAGAGGACTGTGGCGCGCCGTTCGCTCTGGTTAGCATCACTCTCAGCTTTACGCTTCAGTGTATACACCAAGTTCTTATCACCCCCCTCCCAACCACCTCTCTGATTTTTCTCCATCCTTCTCGTACCCCTCTTACCTGAAGAATCAGTTAGGCCCTTTTGGTGGTTGGCGTGATGTCGAGGTTGGGCACCTGAAGCTCCCGCTCCTCGATCATTAAAGCACCTTACCGTTTCTTTTCCCTTCGTAGCACCCAAATAGCTCAAATGACGTTGGCATGCCTCTAGATCACCTCCTACCTCTTCCTTACCACATACGGACTCATCATGCCGGAGACTGAAGCAAATTTTACAAATGCCAATAAGCTTCTCATACCCCAAGGTTATTGGGACCTCAATTCCACCCTTAAACTCAGCCAGAAGTTCAAAGGTCAATGGTTGGAACCCGTCTATAGTGACCTTGACTCTGCCATTATCAAAATCAACCTTTTCACACTCTCCAAGGGCCTCACCAATATGCATGAAGGTTGTATCAACCCAATACTGAAGCGGAACCCAAGAACATGAATCCAAAAACGGATCTTCGAGGGATAGTTCTCGTCCACTATCGGGGACCATTTCACCAGAGATAACATCCAGTAATCAAAATGGAATGGGTCCATTTTGAGCACCTCCTCAATATCTTTTGCCCTATCTAAATCGAATTGAAACCGCCCCATTCCCAGATCAGCACTGCCACTCTCTCTTCGATTTTCCAAATCTTTGGGAGCCAATACAGAAGGTTGGATGTGACCTGTCTACTTGGGTTCATGCATCTCCCAATCAAAATGTTTGAGTATCCCTTGATGATATCTACATTGTCAAAGTCAGGAATCTTAACACGCTTTGGATACGACCATCGCATACCTCTCTGGTCACCCCTCATCGTCCCATTCCCAATCATTTGAGCTTGACTGATCCTGTTACAATGAAAAGAGCCAAAGCATAGTAGATCAAAAGGACTAGAAAAAGAGATAGGAAAGCTAAAGAGCAGACAAACCAATATGTGGTTTTGTTCTCTGTATCTCCCTACTCTTTTATACACGAGCCATAAATTCCTGAGAATTCCATTATAATCCATTTTCATCAATCTATCAAATCTGTCTACCATTGATTCCGAAATCACACTTCTATAAAGGATCAGACAATCCAATTTTCCACTTGAATATTTCCCCATTTGAATCATCTGATTAATCTGAAATAAATGTCTTTGATTCCTAGAGTGAAAATTTTAATATATCAATAAAACCCATAACAAGATATAGCAAGTATAGAAATCACCTAGATTTGAATCTGAAATCCCTCGGTTACAGCTCCCGAACCTACCAGAAACTGCCTGCTGGATCTTTCCCATATCGTCGTACCCATGAGTCGAGTTAATCACCAGATCCAGGATTCGGATCGCAGAGACATAGCCCGAATCAAAAATGCAATACCCGAATCTTCCCAGGTCAAGATAATCATATCTTCGCGAAAATCTCCCCACAGATACTCGCTCCTTCTTAAGGTAGCTCCGCAATCCCCAAAACCAGAAACCCTTTCCCAAATAAAGATTTGGTTTACGATTCGATAGATCCTTGCGTGGATCTGGAATCGCCTTCTTCATCGCCTTATTGAGCCGTTACATCGCCTTATTCCACCCCTTCTCTTTTTATATAATAGAAGATAGAAGATAGATGACTAATGGTTTAGTAGACATCAATACAATTTAAGATGGCTTTATTAGTTTCAAATTGAGGAATATTATTGGTGTGAATTGGCTGCAACATTTTTTTACATAAACATTGTTTAACATTTCAACACAAACCCAAAACACACAAGCATTGTTTACTCTTCTATAAAAAAACATCACTTTATACAATCTCACATCTTCCTTTGAAGAGTAATAAAACGAAGAGTAGATCCAACTTTCACATTCAAAGCTTGAGTACACCAACCATGTCCATCATCAACTGTCGGCATCATCACTTCCACCACATAAATAACTGAACTGGACGATCCTAGCATCAACACAGCTGAAAAACCCTCAACGCATTTGAGGCATCAATGTCTATACAAACATTGATCTCTGGAACACCTTTAGGCCAAAGTGGAATCCCAATGATCTTGAAATAACCAAGAAGATGATTCTCTCAACCGTCTCTCCTTCACCTTCATAAACAATGATCAAAGCTTCATTTTGGTTATCATGAACCGTAGTGAAGAAGAGATTTTTCCTTGCAAGAACCATGGTGCTTCGCGAGATAACTGGTAGAAATATGTTTCTGTTAGCTCTTACTCCAACCGCAAGAGCAGTGACTTGTATGATCAAGAGATCAAAGCTCCCAAACAGATCATGAATCCCTGAAGTTATGATAAGGTTTTGCTACTAGAAACCTCAACTTTATTGATTTTTAGAAGAATAGTCAACAATGCAAGTGATCTTAAGAAATTATGATCATCACATAAATCAATTCCTTCATACTTGGAGACTCATCAACGTCTCTATGATTCTTGTAATTCTCAACATAAAAATCCAAATTGAATCTTTCTTCCTATTTAATTAATCGACTCTACAAAGAATTTGGTTTAGATCTCGGTTTTCATTAAACTTAACCAGCTCTCCCTACACCAAGTCGCAAAAAATCTTTAAAACATAACAAAAATAACAAATTCAAATTCCCCGCGCAGCCTTCACTGGCTGGCTTGTCCTTCATCTCTCCGTCTCTTCCACACGAACACCTTCCATAGTATATCAATTTTGGCCCCAATAAAACGGAGCCTTTCTTCAAGCTCGAATTCGGGGTACTGCTGCTCGAACGTTATGGCACGCTCCCACATACAATCATGATCTGGCATATGCGCCCATTGAATAAAAACCTCCAAAACACCCAAGACGCCTAATGATGGTCCAACAAGGCTTCTGATGCAGTAAGGAACTCTGTGGCATCGACAAGTTGCAGGGGGAATGAGTTCACTGACAGGTCTCGACCCAACACTTGTTTAAGTTGGGACACATGAAAAATAGGATGTATCTTATCCCCCGCTGGAAGCAGTAGCTGTTTGTAAGTCGTTACGCCAATGCGTTCAATGACAAGATACAGACCGTAGAACCCGACAGCGAGCTTTTGACAGTGACGTTTATGAACCGAATGATGTCGGTAAGGGCGCAATTTGAGATAAACTTTATCGCCCACTACAAATTCCACATCACGTCTATGTTTGTCTGCGTCATTCTTCATCCTTTGTTGGGCGTGGCACAAGTGTTATTTGATCTGACAAAGCATCGCATTACGATCACGTAACATGTCCTCTTGTTTGCTATTCTTCATTGACCCATCTTTGAAAGCTAGGAACACCGGCGGATCACGACCGTAGACGACATCAAATGGCGTAGAACGTAACGCCGAATGGTACGAGGTGTTGTACTACAATTCGGCAGAGGTACTCCTCCCAGGTGTGCGGATTTGATGATGCGAAACAGCGGAGGTAATCTCCAAACAGCGATTCAGGACCTCTGTCTGGCCATCTGTCTGAGGGTGGAAAGCGGAGCAGAATTTCAATTGCATACCTGCAGACTTAAAGCTTTCCTTCCAAAAATTACTCAAGAAGATGAGATCATGGTCAGACACAATAGATTTAAGAAAACCATGTAAACGCACAATCTCCCTAATAAAGCGAGTAGAAACATCAACACAGTGAACAGGTGTTTTAAGCCAAAAAATAAGCATACTTAATAATCTATCAATCACTATGAAAATGACGTTAATACCGTCTGATATAGGAAGACTTTCGACGAAACCCATGCCTATATCTTCCCAAATCTTGTTTGGGATGGGTAGGGGTTGAAGTAGCCAGGCCGGAGATAGTGTGGGGATATTTATTTGTCTGACAAACCGAGCATTCCATCACATACTGTTGCACTTATCGACGCATCCCGGGCCACCAGAAGTGTTGTTTTATCCGCTTCGTCGTGCGCATTATCCTCGAATGGCCACCTATCTTAGTGTCATGAAATTCAGATATTATAAGAGGTAAAAAACGAGAAGCAGAAGAGAGAACTAGTCGGCGTTTGTACCATAGCCGACCCTGTACCACCGTAAAACCCAATTTCAACTCTGAGCCGTCTTGCACCAACTGACATTGTTGTTGTATATCCAAGCCAAACTCGACCTCAACTAACAATTCCTATTGATCCAAGGGATTCAGAACCGTGAGTGTTAAAAGCACCGAAGAAACATCCTTTGCCATCCTCGACAATCCATCGAGAATCCATCGACATCCTTATTTCCAATGCCGGGTTTGTACAGGATAACAAACTCATACCCGAGCAATCTAGTTAACCAGCGTTGATAATCCATCGAAACTTCATGTTGATCCCACAAATATTTCAGACTTTTCTGGTCGTTATGCATAATGAACCAACAATCAATCAAGTAGTGACACCACTTTTGAATAGCTAGAACCATCGCCATGAGCTCCCGTTCATACACGGGTTTCAACCTCTCACGTTTGGTTAGACAGTGACTTCAATAAGCTATCGGCCACCTCTACTGCATAAGCACTGCACCCAACCCAAAACCGGATGCGTCAGTCTCAATGATGAAAGGGAGCTTGAAATCTGGCAGAGCCAAAACCAGGGCCTCTACCATTGCTTTCTTAAGCCGATCGAAATCCTCTTGAGCCACGGGGCACCAAGACAATTGGTCCTTCTTCAGCAGTGTCATCAAGGGACGAGCCAAAATGCAATACGCTCTTGTAAACCGTCTGTAATAAGCCGTAAGACCCAAAAAACCACGCAGACCTCAAACATTCTTTGGAGGCAGCAACTGTTGCATTGCATACGTTTTGCTCGGGTCAGTAGACACACCCAAGGTTGAGATGATATGGCCCAAATACTCAACTAGGGGATGAGTAAATTGGCCCTTCTTTCTGTTGGCTAGAACTTCCTGCGACGTAAAAACCTCAATAACTGATTGCAAATGGTCTCGATGTTCTTCAAAAGAGTAGTTGTATATTAGAATATCGTCGAAAAAGACGAGGATGAACTTACGTAGAAAAGGTCTGAAAATGTCGTTCATAAGAGCTTGAAAAGTTTTAGGGGCATTCATCAAACCGAAGGGCATAACCAGAAATTCATAGTGCCCATTGTGTGTGCGGAACGCTGTTTTCTCCACATCTGTCTCAACCATTCGGATCTGGTGATACCCAGATCTGAGATATAGCTTTGAAAACATCACAGAACCAGATAGCTCGTCTAAACGTTGATCTATAACCGGAATCAGAAATTTTTCCGGAATTGTAGCTCTATTCAAAGCACAATAGTCCACACAAAAACGCCAGCTCTAATCCTTCTTCGAACTAATAAAACAAGACTCGAGTAAGGACTGCAACTTGCTCGAATTGTACCAGCCGCGAGCATCTCGTTAACCAACGTCTCCATGACTTCTTTGCTTGCATGAGGGTATTTTTAGGGACAGACATAAATAGGTCCCATACCCGGATTGAGAGTGATAGCGTGCTCATGGCCTCGGAGGGGTGGTAAAGCAATTGGTTTATGAAATACCGATGTAAAGTCATCGAGCAACTTCTGTATAATCAGTGGAGTATACACGAACGAAGCTTCTATTTGTGTAGCACAACCCCGTGACAGACCAGACCATTGTGATTCAGACACAGATTCGGTGTCAAATTCTTCAGAGACACATTCAAATAAAGCTCAGGATCTCCATACAACGTAACTGATTGCCCATTCATCGTGAAGGTAAACTCTTGGGACTTCCAGTCAACCTCGCAACGACCTAACGTTTCCAACCACTGAATACCCAATATTATATTTGCCCCTCCTGATTCCAAGTTGATGAACCAACCACGAAAGAGAGACTCAAAATCAAGAAAGGAACAGCACGACAGATGCCAAGGCCTTTGACAATTACTCAATTCCCCAAAAGTATATCTAAATCAGTCTTCAAAGAGAGAGCTAGCTTGGCTTTCCTCTGAACCGAAGGAACAATGAAATTATGCGAAGCACCGCTATAATAAGAACCACCACACGAGTTCGTCCAGTATGACCCCACAACTTCGTCGTCTTAGGTGTGTGAATGCCCAAGAACAAATTGAACGAAAGCATCATACAAGCTGCCTCATGATTCTCCTTTGTGGCACTCTCTTCATTCTCATCTTCGCTTAAAACTTCAACTTCGAAACCATTTATTATTGTGATAATGTGCATCTCCTTATTCGGGCACTTATGACCTTTCATCCACTTGCCATCACACTTAAAACAAATCCCTTTGCGTCGCTTCTCATCCAATTAGGCATTAGTGTTCTTTTTTC
Source organism: Biscutella auriculata (assembly GCA_900406285.1). NCBI lineage: Eukaryota > Viridiplantae > Streptophyta > Magnoliopsida > Brassicales > Brassicaceae > Biscutella > Biscutella auriculata. Next base: position 12,637 of record OVAO01000401.1, on the reverse strand, counting down.
TGGGGTGAAAATCTCGTTACGTCGCTTGATTCTTGTTAAAGGTGGTATTGAACTGTTTCAGAGGGGTGTGATTCTGACCAAAATTAGGCGTAGTGCGAGCTTCCCAACTATTCCTAAACTTACTCGGTTGAAAGGTTGTAGTCTTAGGCACAAAGGAGGGAAAGTGGGACTTGTTCGGAGGATCTGAGGTACTCACCACCATATATAAGCGACTCGATTCCATACAAAGAATGACAGAGATCTGACTATCAATGCCCACAAGCTCCTTCATTATAAGCACTTCTTGCATTTCTAGCCGGAAACCGTTGTAAAAATGTCGTCAAGGTGTTGTTCATCTAGACCAGGTGCTTGAGCCGATAAATCAAGGAACTCGCAAACGTACTCAGCCATTGGACTAACTTGACGTAACGCGAACAACTTCTTGCCTAGAGCCGCTTCCAATGACTCACCAAACCAGAGACATAGTCTGCGGTTAAATTCTGTCCAAGATGTAAACTCCCGACTATACATTTCCCAAGTATACCACTTCAAGACATCACTTTTCAAACTCAATATCACCAAATCGAGCTTTTCTTCGTCTTCAAAGTGACCAATCCTGAAAAAACACTCAACAAGAGATATCCACACATACGGGTGATCACCCGAAAATATAGGCATTTCTATCTTTTGCAACAAGCTTTCCCTATTTTCAACAATTGTAATTCTCCTCCTATAACCTAGTGGGTTAGATTCGTGATTAGGATCAGTGAGATTATCGTGTACCTGTCTTACCTTTATAGTCTGTGATGGAGGTTGCGACGAACTTGGCGGTAACGATGGTTTTGTCACATCCGGTGGACGAATATAAGTTGGACCCGTTTGCTCCACAATTCTTTTGTAGTCTGCTTTCTAAAGAGATTGATCCAATGAATTGATCTACCATGAATCGTGGATTTAAGAAGCATCAGAATCTTGCAAACCACCGGTCCTGGTTGTGCTCTATCGCATGTGTGATTCCATAGATTCAAGAGTTGAAAGAACTACATACATCTTTGAATCCAGAACTTCAATCTTTTTATCAGCTTTAACATGTGTCTCACATAGTCTTTTGAAACCACTGGTGAGAAATTCGAGCTGGCCGCGAACTTCCCTAGTCTCTTGATCAGTTTCCTCCTCTGAATCGACTTTGTGATCCTTCCCGTTCGTCATCCATGAAGAGACACCCAACCAGGCTCAATCGAAATAGAATTAGAACCCCTAAAAGAATCCGCACACAAACATAAGAAAAGAAACCTCTCGCAATCTCTGAACTGATGTCACAATGCACCACTTGATAAGGTCTTGGTACTAGAAACCTCAAATTTATTGATTGTTAGAAGAATAGTCAACAATACAAGTGATCTTCAGGAATTATGATCATCACATAGATCAATTGCTTCAGACTAGACTCATCAACTTTTCTCTGATTCTTGTAATTCTCAACATAAAAAACCAAATAGAATCTTTCTTTCTATTTAACTAATCGACTCTACAGAGACTTTGGTTTAAATCTCGGTTTTCATTAAACTTAACCAGCTCTCCCTAAACCAAGTCCTAAACAATCTTAAAAACATAATTGAAATAACGAATTCAAATACCCACACATCCTTCACTAGTTGGCTTGTCCTTCATCTCTTCATCTCTTCCGCACGAACATCTTCCGCAGTATATCAAGCTACCGCACCTTCCAGCGTAGCTCCTCTAACCGAAACTTCTAACATATTCACGCGTTTGTAAATTTCATCTTTCTTGCATATGTTCTTGAGAATGGCTCTCACTTTTGGGATGTAAGAACACCCTCCAACCATTATCACATCATCAATATTACCACTCTCGACTTTTGCATCATGCAGACATTGCACAACAAGTCTCTCACATTCCTCAAATACCTTCTGGTTCACTTCCTCGAACTCCAATTTTTCAAGAACCTTGGAAATCTTGTTACCATTTCCCAAATCAACTTCAATTTGCACCTTGTCTTTGTTCGATAGCCTGTGAATGGTGTCTTGTGTTGCTACACGGAGCAACGCTAAAGCTTCTGCGTTAGGTGGTGCGATGTGGCGCATTGTGTTATGCAGAATGTCTTCTCCTCCGATGGATTTTCCAGCCAAAGCTTTTATCTGTGAAACACCACCATAAGTTGCAATAATTGCAACATCGCAGTAACGAGCACCCATATTGAATATATTCGTAAGCCTCTCGCTTCCACTTCCCATATTGTCGTGCGTAGTCATCTGTTGCTATTGTGCATAGAGCAAAGTAATTCCGGTGGGATCCGACATCAAAGGAAGAACATGAAGTTCAGCCATATCGCAAGCTCCTTCAATCCGTGTGAGGTTACCAAAATTAGGCGTAATGCGAGCTTCCTGAACTTACTCGGTTGAAAGGTTGTAGTCTTAGGCACAAAGGAAAGAAAGTGGGACTTTTCCGGAGGATCTGAGGTACTCACCACCATAAAGAAACGACTCGATTACATATAAATAACGACAGAGATCTGATTATCAATGCCCACATGCTCCTTCATTATAACACTTCTTGCATTTCTAGCCGTAAACCGTTGTAAAAAATGTCCTCAAGGTGTTGTTCATCAATACCAGGTGCTTGAGCCGATAAATCTTGGAACTCGTAGACGTACTCAGCCATTGGACCAGCTTGACGTAACGCGAACAACTTCTTGCCCGAAGCCGCTTCCAATGACTCACCAAACCAAAGACATAGTCTACGGTTAAATTTCTTCCAAGATGTAAACTCCCGACGATATATTTCCCAAGTATACCACTTCAAGACATCACCTTTCAAACTCAATATCACCAAATCGAGCTTTTGCTCATCTTCAAAGTGATAAATCATGAAAAAATGCTCAACAAGAGATATACGAGTGATCACCCAAAAATATAGGCATTTCTATCTTTTGCAACAAGGTTTCCCTATTTTCCACAATTTTAATTCTCCTCCTATAACCTAGTTGGTTAGATTCGTGATTAGGATCAGTGAGATTATTATGTACCTGTCTTACCTTTATGGTATGTGATGGAGGCTGCGACGAACTTGGCGGCAACGATGGTTTCGTCACATCCGGTGGAAGAGTATAAGTCGGACCCGTTTGCTCCACAATTCTTTTGCCGTGCGCTTTCTAGAGAGACTGATCCAACGAATTAATCTGCCATGAATCGTGGATTTGAGAAGCGTCGGAATCTTGCAAACCACCGGTCTTGGTTGTGCTCTATTGCATGTGTGATTCCATAGATTCAAGAGTTGAAAGAACCACATACATCTTTGAATCCATAACTTCAATCTTTTTATAGGCTTTAACTTCTGTCTCGTAGAGTCTTTTGAAACCACTGGTGAGAAATTCAAGTTGGACGCGAACTTCCCTAGCCTCCTGATCAATTTCCTCCTCTAAATCGACTTCGTGATCCTTCTCGTTCGTCATCGATGAAGAGACACCCAACCAGGCTCTCAAAATAGAATTAGAACCCTTAAAAGAATCCGCACACAAACAGAAGAAAAGAAACCTCTCGCAATCTCTGAACCGATGTAACAATGACCCACTTGATAAGGTCTTGGTTCTAGAAACCTCCACTTTATTGATATTTAGAAGAATAGTGAACAATACAAGTGATCTTCATGAATTATGATCATCACATAGATCAATTGCTTCAGACTTGGAGACTCATCAACGTCTCTCTGATTCTTGTAATTCTCAACATAAAAACCCAAATAGAATATTTCTTCCTATTTAACTAATCGACTCTACGGAGACTTTGGTTTAGTTCCCGGTTTTCATTAAACTTAACCAGCTCTCCCTAAACCAAGTCCCAAACAATCTAAAAAACATAACTGAAATAACGAATTCACATACCCCACACATCCTTCACTAGCTGGCTTGTCCTTCATCTCTCTGTCTCTTCCGCTGTTTATCAAGTTACCGCACCTTCCAGCGCAACTCCTCTAACCGCAGCTTCCAACATATTCACGCGTTTGTAAATCTCATCTTTCTTGCATATGTTCTTGAGAATGGCTCTCACTTTTGGGATGTAAGAACACCCTCCAACCATTATCACATCATCAATATTACCACTCTCGACTTTTGCATCATGCAGACACTGCACAAAAAGTCTCTCACATTCCTCAAATACTTTCTGGTTCACTTCTTCGACCTCCAAATTTTCAAGAACCTTGGAAATCTTGTTACCATTTCCCAAATCCACTTCAATTTAGACTTTGTCTTGGTTTTCGAGAGTCTGTGAATGGCGTCATGTGTTGCTACACGGAGCAACGCTGAAGCTTCTGCGTTAGGTGGTGCGATGTGGCGCATTGTGTTCTGCAGAATGTCTTCTCCTCCGATGGATTTTCCATCCAAGGCTTTTATCTGTGAAACACTACCAACAGTTGCAGTAACTGCAACATCGCAGTAACGAGCACCCATATTGAATATAACTACAAGCGTCTCGCTTCCACTTCCCATATTGTCGTGCATAGTCATCTCCTGCTATTATGCATAGAGCAAAACAATTGCGGTTGGATCCGACATCAAAGGAAGAACATGAAGTCCAACCATAGCGCAAGCTCGTTCAATTCGTGTGAGCTGGAACCTGGAGAAACAGAATTGAACCGTGAGCACAACGTTTCTCATAGGCCGCTTCAACTGTGTTTCAGCTAATAGACGCAATTCCACAAGGATTATCGCTAAAACTTCCTTTAGAGTTGTGGATCTCCAAGCATTGTTCACCAATGCTGGAATGAACGGTATGACTCCAATGTCTAGTGTTTGAACCAGAAAGGGAAGATTTTTGCTAGTGTGAACAACTGGATTAGTGTCTACACCACCAATGAGACGCTTCATATTGAAGATGGCGGCTCCAGTTAGCATTTTCGCTCATGTGTGAGCAGGTTGCTGATTCCACCTGCAGGGACTACGTCTTTGAAAGTGACGAATGATTTGATTAGTTTCTGGTTTCTTTTGTTCCTCAAGATGTGAACTTGAGAGCCATTTCAAACTGCTATACTGCATTGGGAAGTACTAATGTCGATTCCAACAACGATTTCAGGTAGCGAAGGAGACAATGCTGATTTCTCTTCTCCAGTGTTTTCGCTGTCTGATGCTATTGTGTATGCTGGTTCTGCCATTTTCCTGATATTTGTGACATTTAAAGTCAAAAATTCTTAGAACAAGAATTGAGAAAATGATTAATTTATACCGAAGCTAGATGAGATCACAAATACCCGAAATTTAGGACGGTGTTAATACATGAACGTAACTTGATTTAAATTTAATTACTTAAACTACGAGAACCGTGCAATTTCATTATTCATGTCAATAATATAGACACATGTAATTCGCGATAATGCCAATTTATACATGAATTTTTAAAATTGTGTTAATTTCAACATACCCAAAAACTATAATAAATACAAAAGTTAATATTAAAGATAAACACTTAATATATTAAATATATATTAAACAATGAAAATAAGAATAAATATTCAATTTAGAAAATGACACTATTTTAATAAAAATAGATTATAAATAAATTAACAAAGTAATTTAGAAAATAACACTATTTTATTAAAAATAGATTATAATCGTTTCACTTAGATTTAGTAAAATGAAACCGTTTTATTAACAACATAATTTAGAATATGATTTCTAAGATAAACTCATTAGTCTATTTGAACATATGTAGTTATTATGAAGCATAATTATAAAAAATCCAATACTAAAGTTATGAAAATAAAACAAAATTGGAACTTATATCTTTTAAGCGATAAGAACTAGGTTTGGACATAATAACCAAAACCAAAATGAATCAAAAAAAAAATTGAATATGACCCCGAACTCGAACCGGAGAAAAATCTTGAATCAATCATAAACTTTACTATCCAAATAACCAGAACCCGAAGCAAACTCAAAAGAGAATGGATACCCAAAACATCCGGACATAAACCGAACAGAGTTGTTTTCCGATCTCGAAAAAGAGCTCTCCAATCCTTGGCCAGATTGAATCTCAACATTACAGAACCCAATATCATGGCAAAGACTGCCACAATCTTCACAAAAGCCTCTTAAAAAGAAAAGAGAGAAGAGTGTTTACCCCATGTCCAAATTAAAAATTCCTTTTGAATTTCAATGGTTTTTCAATCAACCAGTTGATCTGTATTCGCGCAAAGTCCAGGTGGGTGAGAGAGTTTGGATCATAATCCACTGAAAGGATAACACCAAGTGTTTCTCCAATTCAAACGATTATGCCATAGTTGATGAGATGAATAGGGATCCCCTAATTTGAATCCAGAAAGGGATAACATTGATAGGAGATGGAATTATGCTCGGCTCCCATCTTTCTAGAACCAACATTTGGTCTGAGAATGCCTATGGTCCTCGTTTGAGAACCATCTTCAACATCTCTTCCGAAGAGAACACAAATTGAAATTTCGTTTTATCAATAATACGACCACAAACAGATCCTTCTACTCCCCGCATCTTTGGTAAACTTGTTAATATAGCACAGATTGATTGCTTATGAGGATTAGTTAGTTGTCCCATGATAATGAAGCGGTTTTCATAAACAGCTTGAGAAACATCTTCCAATGACAGCATGAATGGAGGATCATCGGATCATAAGTTGATGTTTTGCATTGTTCGATGAACGTTATCCGCCATAATTGGAGAAAGTATGAAAATAGAGTTAGTTTGTTTCGTAGGAGTTGATGAAATCTCCATAGTACAATAATTATATAAGACGATATCATACGATTGATTTATGTGCATAACATCACGATTCCTATAATAGAACGTGGAGATGAAGACGTATTCAAGTGTCAAAACTAGAATCACATCGGATTTAATTAGAAAATTGACCGGACATGATACATCATCCCGGAGAAATAACTGTAACAAAATCGCCATAAAATCGCTTGATAACCGTTGAACTAATTGATTATCAATATTTAGTTGTTTATTCGATAACTCGTTTATAATTCACTAAATCACGCTTGAACTAACTTAAGTTTTCTCTGTTGGTTATTTCAAGAAGTCAAAACATTTGATGTCATAAATCCATTGACCTTTCATTAAGTTTTTTTGAATTGAAAGTTCTTCCAAATCTTTTCTTTTTGTCAACGATTCTTCCAATTCAACATTCGGAAAAATACCTATTTTAAAATTGTTGAATTTTGGAACGAAGCAACTTCCCTGCGATTTTGTGTGACGTGCCAACAATACAGAAGCTGGGGACACGTATCTGCCCTTTTGCCGACAACCATTGGTATTCTACCACGTGTTCATTTTGTAGCCTGCGAATTAATCAGCCCAAAATCCTGATTGTTCAAACTTCAAAGAATCAATCATCGAAGGTTTCTTCACTTTACCTTTTTCTTTTTCTAGAATCGGATTCGAAGAAAATTTGCTTGAAACTTCCTTTCTCGCCGATCGATTCCAGCTCTCACGGAGGTAACTAATTCCAAATTCTTAAGCTTCTTTCTCATTTTCTTTTATTCTGTTTTTTCTTTCTTTTGCGATCTACTGATTTTTGGTTTGGTCGATCGATCATCGGATCGGTTAGTGTTATTTTCCTTGCGTGTAGCGCTAGCTTATGGAAGATTCGGGAGTGAATCCAATGGATTTATCATTTCTAGAGAAAGCTAAAAGCAGTGAATATGGAGTCTACGGTATCATAGGAGGCGTAATCGTAGCATTGCTATTACCAATATTGCTCTCTGCTGTGGTAAGCGGAAGCAAAAAAGGGAAGAAAAGAGGTGTTCCTGTTAAAGTAGGTGGCGAGGAAGGTTACACGATGCGTCATGCTCGAGCTACTGATTTAGTTGAATTTCCTTGGGAAGGAGCTACAACCATGGCTGCTTTGTTTGAGCAATCTTGTAAGAAACACTCCAGAAATCGTTTGCTTGGGACTAGAGAGTTTATAGATAAGGAACTTGTTACCGCTAGTGATGGTAGGAAGTTTGAGAAGCTTCATCTTGGGGAATATCAATGGCAGACTTATGGTGAAGTCTTTGAACGTGTTTGTAACTTCGCTTCGGGGCTTGTTGGTATTGGCCATAATGTTGATACTCGTGTTGCTATCTTTTCGGATACCAGAGCAGAATGGTTTATCGCGTTTCAGGTTCATTAAGATTAATGCTTGAGAATTTGTATTTTCTAAGGTTTGGTTGAATTAGTTTAAGACCTTACTCGGGTTTTGTCTTGCAAATTCCAGGGATGTTTCAGGCAGAGCATAACTGTTGTTACGATATATGCTTCTTTAGGAGAGGAGGCTTTGATTTATTCACTCAATGAGGTTGGTAGGAAGATATTTTTATTATGAATGGTTTTTATTACTAAACTTAGTGCTAGACCTCTGAATCTTGGTATCACATTGTTGACAGACCCGAGTATCAACCCTAATATGCGACTCAAAACAACTCAAGAAGCTGTCTGGGATACAATCAAGCTTGAATTATGTAAAGAACATTATATACATTGAAGAAGATGGAGTGGAGGTTGATTCTAAGGACCTAAATAGTCCGGGTGACATAACTGTCTCGTCCATCTCTGAAGTTGAGAAAATTGGGCAGAAAAGCCCTGTTTCCTCGAGTTTACCTTCTAAGAATGGAGTTGCTGTTATAATGTTTACTAGTGGTAGCACTGGTCTACCAAAGGTGTGTTGGACTGTATCTTCTCTCTTTGCTCTGTGTTTTCTATCAAGTGTCATTTGGTTTTGCTTACCTGAATTCCCGGATCACTACAATTCACCTAACCTTATTTTGTGTGCATTCTCACTCAGGGAGTTATGATTACCCACGGAAATCTTGTTGCAACTGCTGCAGGAGTTATGAAGGTGATTCCAAAGCTAAATAAGAATGACATATATATTGCATACTTGCCTTTGGCTCATGTGTTTGAACTGGAAGCTGAGGTATGTAGCTGTGCTCTCTCTCTCTCTTTTAAACAGCTACTTTACTGTGACTATTTCTTACTAAATCATGGTTTTTCAGATTGTGCTCTTTACATCAGGTTGTGCCATTGGTTACGGCTCAGCTATGACTTTAACTGACACTGCAAATAAGATAAAGAAAGGAACCAAAGGAGATGTTTCAGTTCTAAAGCCAACTGTCATGACTGCAGTTCCAGCAATTCTGGACCGTGTCCGAGAAGGAGTCCTTAAAAAGGTACCATCTTAGCGACGACAATGGTTTTTGTATTTTTTGCAGTTAACTGACTAGATCAGTTACATTTTTGTATATAATAATCAAGGTTGAAGAAAAGGGAGGGATGGCGAAGACCCTCTTTGAGTTTGCATACAAGCGCCGGCTAGCAGCTGTAGATGGAAGTTGGTTTGGTGCTTGGGGTTTGGAAAAAATGTTTTGGGATACTATAGTATTTAAAAAAGTCCGTGCTGTGCTTGGAGGAAACATCAGATTTATGCTCTGTGGAGGGGCCCCTCTGTCTCCTGATTCGCAACGTTTCATCAATATCTGCATGGGGTAAGAGAAATCCGCGGTTGTCTCAACATTTGACATTTTTCTTTCTGAAACTCATGTGGTCTGCGCTAGTCTGTATTCTTCTTGGCAACGTCATGATTGTAATTGCGCATTGTTCTCTGTTAGGGCTCCCATCGGTCAAGGTTATGGATTAACTGAAACATGTGCTGGAGCTACATTTTCTGAGTGGGACGATCCTGCTGTTGGCCGTGTAGGACCTCCACTTCCATGCGGCTACGTCAAGGTTTGCGTTCAGTCTCTAATCAATACACTGCCTTTAGATGTGTAAACCATGAGTGGCAAAGCTTCATCAATTTTTAATATCTTGCAGCTCGTGTCCTGGGAAGAAGGTGGCTACAAAGTTTCAGACAAACCAATGCCTCGAGGGGAGATTGTTGTAGGTGGTAACAGTATAACAGCAGGTTACTTTAACAATCAAGAAAAAACCGATGAGGTTTACAAGGTAAAAAAAGCATGCAGTGTCGAGCTTAATTACACCTCTAGCTACTTAGATATGTAAGGAGGATGATGCACGTGAAAACATTTCAGGTTGATGAGAAAGGCATAAGGTGGTTTTACACAGGAGACATTGGGAGATTCCACCCTGATGGATGTCTTGAAGTTATCGACAGGAAGAAAGATATTGTTAAACTTCAACACGGCGAATATGTATCCCTTGGAAAGGTTTGCCCCCATGAAAACATAAAATTACATGGTTCGATACAAAGAAAGAAATGCCTCACGCTTTTTTTGTATTGTCCGGAACACAATAACGTACAGGTGGAAGCAGCTTTAGGATCGAGCAATTACGTTGATAACATTATGGTACATGCAGACCCATTAAAGAGCTACACAGTAGCTCTTGTTGTGCCATCACACGGAGCATTGGAGAAATGGGCGGAGGAAGCCGGAGTTAAACACAGCAGTTTTGCTGAGCTATGCGAGAACGGTGAAGCAGTGAAGGAGGTTCAACAATCTCTTATCAAGGTTTGTAGTTTCAATAGCTTTCCTCTGGTTCCTTCAGAGTTGCACATAAAATTTCCAAAAATGTAAACATTATTCAGGCTGCAAAGGCGGGAAAGCTGGAAAAGTTTGAAATTCCGGCAAAGATAAAGTTGCTACCGGAGCCGTGGACACCAGAGTCGGGATTGGTCACAGCAGCTCTCAAGATAAAGAGAGAGCAAATAAAAGCCAAATTCAAAGATGAACTCCACAAGTTGTATGCCTAGAGAATTTATCTTCTACTTATAACTGAAACTTTTACTTCCGAAAACTTTGATCATGATGAATTTTATTCACATCTTTTAATAAAATATATTTTGTGTGATTCCAATTCCATCAATAATTAAACTATGAGAAGAGAGTACATCATTGTTGGTACACGCAAGGAGCTTAACTACTGATGAGGTTCAGTTCTCCGAAAAAACTTAACTCCTCGGGCTTTTGGACAATCCAATCCAATCCAATCGTCTTGACAGTGAGCATTGGTGTTATTGCTATTGACTTGGGTCAGAAGATTTAGAATCTATGGGAGCTTCATTCTCTAACAAAGCTGGTCGTAGAAGAAGATACAAAGAAGGTCCCAAGAAGGGCACTACAGATACCGGCAAAAGCCAACGGCCTTGATCAAACCTGAAACAAAAACAATCAGTAAATTTCCGAACAAGAAGAAAAGGAAAATAAAGATAAAGGTTATAGTGTTTATATAGAACTAACCAGTTTCGAGTGGTCATGTCATTGTAAACCCAAAACGGAGCAAAAGCAGACAGTAAACAAAAATCAAGACTCGTGACATGAATCTGCAGTTTTTCACAAAGGGTTTTAATATACGAGCAAACAAAAAAGATTTGACTTCATTTCCTGAAGAAACACAGGACTTACGAATTTGCTCTCTCGAAAATACTGATAAAACTCTTTCCAGTCACCAGCATTACCAACTACTGCGTAAAGAATTATACCCAATCCTGCAACAAGAGCTACCTGAATGCATAACAAAGACCAATGCATAAGAACATTCTTGCTTTCTTGATAGATTCAATAGTTAGAGAGCGAGAGANACAAGAGCTACCTGAATGCATAACAAAGACCAATGCATAAGAACATTCTTGCTTTCTTCTTCTTCTAATTTCTGTGATGAGAGAGAGAGGGAGAGAGGTCTTTTACCCCAGCAGTTACTTTTGATTCTAGAATATTCAAAGGCCATTGTTTCAATTCAGTCTCTGATATAGGAGGTGAAGGAGGATTCCACAGAGCAAAATAAGGTAACAAAGCATAGACACCACCAAAAAACGAGAGCACGACGAAAGGCCAAGCCGGAGTTTTACTGTCGAAATAAGAAAAATACACTCTCTAAATTCAACAAAAGCTCAATAAAGGATAAAAAAGAAACATCCATTGGAAAGGATGTTTACCTTCGAGCTGTGGGAAGCAATAGCATGCCATATACTAATGGCCACAAACCCATGATGTACCATAAACCCACAAGAATCTGATTCATTCTAAAACCATCATCACCTTTCAAATTCAGTAGCTTTTTCAGAAAGTACAAATCTTGTGTCTGCAACAATTGAAAGAAGAATGTGAGAGCTTGTGAGTTTCAATTAAAGAGAACTTAAGAAGAGAAGGTGCGTACTGGTGTTTGATCGGGAGCAAGATTGAAGCAGTAGTACAAAAGCGCACCCCAAAGAGCAAAAAGCAATATCGAGCTTGTCCAATCTCTTCCTTCATTTTGAATTTCAGTTTCTTCTGGATCTGGGTTGTTTAGAGAGCTTTTGCAAACATGGAAGAAGGCACTCTTCTTCTCGTATTTCCGGAAACGAGTATTCCGATGGAGAAGAATTCTATCGGATTTCAGAAACTTTGAAGAAGATATTGATTGTGTAACGATGAGGTTTTGGGATTCTCTCCTTAGGGTTTGGTGCGCTCGTCTCGAGGAATTTAGAGGAGGAAGAAGACGAGAGAAGTTGCAGGAGATGAGGTTAATGCTTTCCAACATTTTCTTTCTCTTTCTCCAATTTCGTAAAGATATGTTTGAGGGGTGAATTGCTGCAATACATTCTAAGGTTTGAAAATTTGCAGCAATATATTTCTTTTTTTTCTTTTTTTCTTTTTTGTTTTTGAATTTTCTTTTAATTCCAAAATT
>OVAO01000400.1:0-21742 GCA_900406285.1 Biscutella auriculata | reverse complement strand
TTTTATTGATTTAAAGGTTAGTTTCTTAAAAGTGATTCTTAAATAATACTATAGAGACATTTCTAGTTTAGACATATTTTAACATAAATTTTTATAATGCAATAAATTTTAGATTTTAAATTATCGTTTCATTTAATATAGATAAATTAAGTTTAAATATAGATTTTCTATTTTTTTTCTTAATTTGATCTTCTATTTTTAATGTGATTATCCATAAATAATAAAGAATATTCCTCTAGGATTTGTTTTTTAAAAATCGAGATATATTAATTTCAATAATAAAGAATATTCTTCAAGTATATTTTAACAAAAAATTCAAAAATTCAAAAAAATTTAATTTAATACAGACTATTTAGGTTTTAATATAGATTTTCTATTCATTATCAGGTAAATAACAAAAGAAAAGAAAAATAATTGTGATATGTTATTGTAAATAAAAAAGAATATTCTTTTAAGGTTGTTATTATTTTTTATTATAATATTTTTTTAAAAATCTATTCATTATTACGTAAATAACAAAAGAAAATAAAAACAATTGTGATATGTTATTGTAAATAATAAAGAATATTCCTATAAGGTTGTTATGGATTTTTATTATTATAATATTCAGAGGAAAAAATTGAATGTGTGTCTTAAATTATTGTTAGGAAATATATTATTAGATATTAAACTATTGTAACGAAATATATACCTAGTCATTAAATGAAATGGTTCAGTAAGACTTTTTAAGTAGATAAGCCCTGTTTTAATAGAACATATTTTGAGAACGGTTAAATAATAATTCTGATAGCTAAATTTGTGGTTTACATTAATAATTCTGAGAGCCAAAATATGATAAATAGAAAAGTCTGAAACGAACACATATAATTAACAGTCGGGAAGAGGGAAGAGAAGCTAAAGACGAAGGAATAAAGCAAATGATGTCGCTTTATAGAGAGAGTCTTGAACGTCTATGACTAGTAGGACTTCTTTCACCTGATGTTGTAAGTAGATCCACGAGCAGCTATAAACGAAAAACAGACTCCGAAATTATTGGGTGGATAAAACCAGTTTTGAGCAAGATTTTCCAAGGCAGGATAAGAACTCTGTTTGACCCGAGTCGAACACGATGAGGGCCTCTACCACAAATCGAACAACCCTCGACCAAAGAAAGCTAATCCTACTTGCACATCTAACTAACCCAATAACCATCGAGTTAAGGAACTTCGACAGAAGAGGTGAGTCCTAAAGCAAGCCTAACCGAGACTAACCCGGACCCGAGAAAACCTCAAACCAAGGAACCAAATAAAGTCGAAACCAAAAATGGCCACAATTCAGACCTAACGCTCCATACCTTGGACCTAACACAACAAAGCGCTCCAAACCTTGGACCCGATCTTGTCGGAGCTAGGAACAGGGTACAGTCAATGACCAACAGCTTTGGAGGTCGGTAGAACAAGCTCTCCACTCTTCCGCCACATAGCCTCAGACACAACTATTGCTTTAACTCCAACTTTAAATGATTGTCGCTTTGATTGTCATGTTGGTTTCATGAGCGTCTTTTCTTTCCCTATAAATGGTTGTCTCTGGGGAGTAGTTCCCCATCTTCTATTCCTCCCTCTAGCCGAATTATATGGTACTAGGAATGCTCCTTCATTAGCGAGACCTCGGGCTTATTTTGTGCTTTCGTCCGACACACGCTCTGTGTTGACAATTGCTTGCTTGTCATCGTATTTCTACTAATGGTCTGGGTGGTAAGTCCACATGCTTCTTGCCTTTTCCGGAGGTTCCGGCTCGTGGTGATTATACTTTCTCCAGTCGGTTTTGGAGTTGTGTATTGATCGCTTCATTGGTTCCTTCGAGTCTATGTTTAGTGGGGCCTTCTTGTAGGGCGTTCTGCCGGCTTGACATCCTTGGGTTAGTGCCAAAGGATCTTTTCAAGGTGCTGGCGGTAGTTCTCTTCTTTATTCCCCCTTGGTGGTAGTCCGACGACCATCTCTTTTGAGGGCTTGTTGAGACCATGACTTGGTCGTCGACAAGCAGTATACGATGGTTGATGAGTACTGTGAGACCCATACTTGGTGGACATCTTCATCGTGGCCGGTTGGATCTGCTTTCGGTGGTGAGGGTGAAGTTTTATTGTTGTTAAAGTTCCAGCGCCCTGCTGTTCTTTGTCGTTCCTCTTATCCTTTGGAACTGCGACCGCGGATGAGCTTGCTTGTAGTCCTGGAATAAGGTGTTTATGCATGCTTCTTTTTTGCCTAGAGCCTTTGTGTACCTTTATCGATGTTTGTCTTTTGTAGGTTTGTCTTTAATTGGCATTCATGCCTTTTGTAATATGTCAAATTATCTTAATGAAACATATTTCTCTCTGTTACTCAGCTCATCTCGCATTATGCTCTCTTAACACTTCTCGGGAAAATTGACTTAGTTGATCACTTTTGCTCCGTGATCGTCTCGTACGAGCTTAAACTCGAAAGCGTTGCTTTCCTTTGCTAGGTGCTCAAGCCTTAGGTCCCTTTGCTTCGAACATTGGTTCGGTTTGCCCTTGTTTGATTTGTTGTTGGACGTGTATTCCAAAGAGGACTTGGTTTGGCGCGAGGTACTCAGACACTCAACTTTAAGGTCTTCATGCGAGGTACCCTGAAACTCGTCTTATGGACTTATGTGAGGCTTATAGATGCTCGCCTTATTATGAAGAATGAATGAGTCAGAGCTCGAGTCATCCTGGGCGAGGCAATCTGACGCTCGACTTTATATACTCAAGTGAGACTTATCAATGTTCGACTTACATGAGGAATGAGTAAGCCAGAGCTTGACCCATTCGTGCGAGGTACTCGGATGCTCGACTTTTAAGTTCAGATGAGGTGGTATGCCCCATTACGAGTAAGCAAGGTGTTATGCGCTTGACTTACGGTTCAATGCGATCTCTCGGCTTACCCTGATCCTTGGTATGGAGATCGACGAGACTTATCGATGTTCGACTTACTATAACTCGAGTGACTGTCGGATAAAAATTAATGTGTTTTAAACATTAATGCGGGGTCACTAACGCTATCGGCTTTTAAGGTTTTTGATTATTTCACCATGGAACGTAATTTCATCGCCTGACAAAGACGATGACTCAAGAAATGCGAGTTTTTGGGAACACTCAGCTTTAGACCCGAGTTAACTGAGTCTTCTTTAGAGCTCGATTTAACCAATGCAAGGTACCGCTTGACCTCGTCTTAGATTAATGCGAGGTCCGGGGACTCTCAACTTTCATTCCAAGTTAAATGAGTCTTCTTAGACCTCAATTTAATTGGTGCAATGTCTAGAGACGCTCAACTTTTATTCTAAGTTAAAAGAGTCTTCTCAAAGCTCGATTTAACTAGTGTGAGGTCCAGAGACGCTCGTTTTTTACTCTAAGTTATATGAGTCTTCTTAGATCCCGATTTAACTGATGTGAGGTCCAGAGACGATCAACTATTATTTTAAGTTAAATGAGTCTTCTCAGAGCTCGATTTAACTAGTTCGAGGTCCGAAGACGCACATATTTTACTCTAAGTTAAATGAGTTTTCTCAGAGCTCGATTTAGCTAGTGAGAGGTCTGGAGGCGCTCAACTTTTATTCTAAGTTAAGTGAGTCTTCTCAGAGCTTGATTTAACTGGTGTGAGGTCCGGTGACGCTCAACTTTTACTTTAAAGTTAAATAAGTCTTCTAAGAGCTCGATTTAGTTAGTGTGAGGTCCGGGGACGCTCGAGTTTTATTTCTATTAAAGTAATAGTTATGTCACGCCTTTCACATGAGAGAAGGGACTACCTAAGTACCCCTTGGAAAGAGGATCAAGCCAACTGCAATTCGTTCTAGTATTCTAGTACTTAGCCCGGTAGGGGCGAACATCCCCTTTTTATTTAAAAAACTAAACGTCGAAGTGACTGACGCCTGTCGGTCTTCCTTTGTAATAGTACCTCTTTAGGTTTTCCGCATTCCATGGTCTTGGAACTGGCTTGAGATCTGTCGTTGTGAGCTCATAGAAGCCTGATCTAATGACTTTGGTGACAGAGTATGGTCCTTCCCAATTTACTCTAAGTTTTCCCGTATTCATTTCTACAGTATTTTTGAAGACCTTTCGGAGTACGAGGTCTCCTTCTTTGAAGTAGCGCCCATTAACTTTCTTTTTATAATACTGCATTGCGGAATTTTAATAATTCTCTAGCCGAGTAAGAGCTTAACTTCACTACACTTTGATTAGGTCTAGATTCTCAATGAGCATCTCGTCGTTGAGTTTCTCATTTACTGGCATGGCTATTCTCCTGGGCTATCAACGTTTGCTTCTGTTGGGCCATTGCTTCTAGTCCGTGAGCAAGGGAGAATGACATTTTACCAATGCATGTACTCGGAGAGGTTTGGTGTGACCAGAGTACGCCGTTGAGATCCTCTGCCCAACGTCCCTTTTTGTCGTCAAGGCATTTCTTCAATCCGTCGAAGATATTTTTGTTGGTTGCTTCCGCTTGTCTGTTCCCCTGGGGTAATGCATAGTTGACTTGTTGAGTTTGATCTTCCACCTCACACACAAATTTTCGAATTTTGACAAGATGTACTGTAACCCGTTATATGCAATAATTTCATACGATAATTCGTGCTTGCAAATCATGATCTTCCAAACGAAGCTCTGAACGTCGGGGTCTTGTATCCTAGCGTAAGCATCTGATTCCACCCACTTAGTGAAGTAGTAGGTCATGATGAGCATGAACCGCATTTGCTTAGATGGGGCAAAGGATTGACGATGTCCATTGCCCAACGCATGAAGGGATATGATTGAGTAACCGTCAAAAGCATCTCAGCTGGCTAGTTAATCATTGGCGTGTGACGCTTTCACATCTCACAGTGAGTTTCGTACGCCTCACAGTCTTTTAAGAGCGTTGGCCAGGAGTGTCTATGCCTTTTCACTTTTAGTGCATGTGCTTGTCTTCCGGAGTGATTTCCCTCGTCTTCGTCATGTGTCTATCTGATCACTCGATCAACCTCTCCATTGTTGATGCACCTTATGAAGATTCTCGACATGTTCAATCGGAATAACTCG
Organism: Biscutella auriculata; assembly: GCA_900406285.1. Classification (NCBI taxonomy): domain Eukaryota; kingdom Viridiplantae; phylum Streptophyta; class Magnoliopsida; order Brassicales; family Brassicaceae; genus Biscutella; species Biscutella auriculata. The sequence continues at coordinate 16,698 of OVAO01000400.1, read as the reverse complement.
TCATAAGGCAGCGTGTAGCATGCACTTCGTGTTTCTCATTTGTCTTCTAAAAATTTTCGATTTTAATGTAGTCAATTCTTTCTTACCTCCAATCTTCTGTTTTTGCGGGCTTAGGATCGTTTATNGACCTTTTTAACTCACCCGCTCTCCCGGTTTTTTTCACCTGGAAAAACTCCTACCCCCCCCCCCCCCCCTTCGAGATCAGAGGTTGAGGCGAGTGTCGTGAGGGTGTCTGCTTGCGCGTTCTCGCTGCGTGGGGTTTTTGCGAGGTGGATTTCCTCAAAATCCTTTGAGAGTTGCCACACCGCTATGAGGTAGGCATCCATTCTCTCGTTCTTGGCCTTGTTTTTCCGCTGAATTGACTGGCAACGAGCTGAGAGTCCCAATATGCTCGAATTCTTTTCGCTAGCCTAAAAGATTGTTCTATAATCTCTCTCGTCGGTGATGTTAGTCATATTCAAATCCTGATCCTTGACCGGATGACGATCGGTCCGTGTGCAAGATCTATTTCTCATTGGAGTCCTTGTTTCATTCCTCTCCGGGAGGGATTTCTATGATGAAATCTGCTAGCACTTGAGCCTTTGGGCTGACTCTTGTCTTGTACTCAATATCATATTCACTTAACTCAATCGCCCATTTGGTCAATCGTCCCGATTGATTTGGGTTGTGTAATACCGTTCAGATTGGTTGGTTGGTTAGCACGGCGATCAAACGAGATGGAAATATGGACGCAGCTTTTGGGCTAAGATGACTAATATCACTCAGGCTTTATCCTACACAACTAATATCTGCAAGTGCACAAAAGGTCAGTGTAGTACTTAGGGATCAAATCCACAGAAAATAAAGACTAACACAAAGAGGCAATCAGACCTAGTGATGGCTAAGACATAAGAAAAGGTGGGTTGATTGTAACTAGAAGTGATGAAAACAATAAAAAGACAGAAAGTTAAGCAAGGCATGTGATTCAGAAATAAGCAAGCAATCAAACCTAGGGAACACTAAAAGGGGTTTTGGCGGGAATCGCTCAGATAGGTTGTTGAGAAAAGAAAACATGATCTGGGAACATATTATAGATTCCTGGTCTTACTCGTGAAACGCCCAGTACTCGTCACATTATACCAAACTATAGTTATAGTCAATACGAAATCTAACATATGTCTCATTTACTAGACCTCTTAAAGAAGGTACAACCCGGGGTCTTAGGTGTGAACTTACGCTTAATCGAGCCCTTCATGTACTAACCATGTCACTTGGCCAACCGTAAAAACCTAGAAATCTATGTAGTCCAATCAGATTGTTATCCCTTTAAACTAGACACTCTCAGTTAAACAAAGTCTAGTAAAGGTCACTAGGTGATCGCTCTCTTTGTCAGACAAAAATGATCAACCTAAACTCTCTTAGTTACTAATATGGGTGATCCAGTTTAATGCTTGTTAGACTTGGATCATCTTAAGCCTAGATCCAATTTGTCAGATCGGATCTAGGCTAGCAAATCATCTACTAAGCGAGAATCCCTTTTGTTTCTTTTTTCTCTAAACCTAATCAAGCATAAATCCTAGTTTATCCTTTTAGTGAAATCTCTATATCTAATTTAATTGAACTACTCAAACAAGGTAATAACAATCAAATAACACATAAATGAAAGCATGAAAACAGTTCTGATTGATCAATAACAAGGGTTCCAGACTACAAGTTGTCAATTCACAATCTATCTCCCTAAAGCTTATTTTCTAAAAACCCTAATTGCAGGAAAAATCAAACAAAAATAAACTAAGTAAAGAGTATGTAAAAGCGTGCTGAAAATCGACTGTCTGGCGTCCTTTTATAGCTTCTTCAAGTCAAGCGAGCCTTGAGCTTTTATATATGAAAAAGGAAAATCGAGGTTATGGTTCGATCGAACCGAATGTGGTTCGATCAAACCAGCCTTGGTCTTGTACGAGGATCTCAGATTTTGTGCGACGGTTTGAACTGCCTTATCTTGGGGTTTCCGGTTCAAGCTCGGACATAAGAATTTACTTCGAATATCTTCTCAAATGTGTCCAAGAGCCTTCTTTCTGAGATTTCCTTTCCAGACCTGCGAAACCCTGAAAATAGATAAAAATGCTCTGAAAGCATGTTAATAACTCAAAAGGGGTTCATAATCCTACCAAAAGGTGGGACTTAAACCCCTAGAACTAGGACATATCAATGATCACTACAAGGTCTAGTTTTTCCAGAGTCGGGTAGCGAGCTTCGACTTTTTTCAAACTCTTGCTTATATAAAAGATAGGTCGTTGCTCTCCTCTATCCTCCCAAATGAGTACTCCGCTGATGGTCGCACCCTTGGTGGCGATGTACAAGTATAACGTCTCGCCCTCCTCAGATTTTTCCAATATTAGAAGGGTCGACAAATATGTCTTAAGTTGCTAGAAAGCTTCCTCGCAATGCTCGATCCATTTGATTTCTTGTTCACTCTGAGGAGTTGATAGAAAGGAATGCACTTGTCCATGGATCTTGAAATAAACCGGTTAAGGGCGGCGATTCTTCCGGTGAGGCGTTGCACTTCTTTTGCATTTCTTGGTGATGGCAACCTAGTCACAAGTGCGATCTGTTTTGGATTAGCCTCGATCCCTCGTTTGGTGATCACTTATCTAAAGAATTTGTCAGTTGTCACTACAAACGTGCACTTCACGGGATTGAGCTTCATATTGTACTTGTTGAGCACCTTGAAACATTTGTCGTGGTGACCAACATGGTCTGGCGCTTTTAGTGACTTGACGAGCATATCATCGATGTACACTTCCATAGTTTTCCCTATTTGTTGGTCAAACATCTTATTGACTAATCATTGATAGGTCGCTCTAGCGTTCTTCAAGCCAAAAGACATCACTTGTAACAGTGAGTCCCCGTGTCCGTTATGAAGGACGTCTTCTCACGATCTTCTGGATTCATAAAGATTTGGTTGTATGCGGAGAATGCATCAATGAATGTAAGGAGCTTGTTCTCCACCGTCACTTCTACTAGGTGATCGATATGTGGGAGAGGGACACTATCTTCTGGGCATGCCTTGTTAAGGTCTGTAGTCAACGCAGACTCTCCATTTCCCGTTTTTTTTCTTCACGACCACCGGATTGGCCAGCCACTCGGGGTACTGAACCTCACAGGCTGATCTCGCTTTCAAGAGTCTTGTGACCTCGTCATTTACTGACTAAATTGAAATACATATATTTTTAGTTTAGTATTTACGTTTTCTAATATGATTATTCAATATTTATTTAAATTAGGTTTAAGAAATTAAAAATTAAAAATTAAAATAAGATATAAATATGTTTGACAACAAGTTTAGGATATTAAATAAAATAAAAAATAACATATAAAGTTGTTTGACAAGAGGTTTAAGATATTAAAATTTTAAAATAAAAAATAATCTAAAAAAATGTGGAATTGACACATCACCCTAATCACTTCTATTGTAATATAAAAGAGGATAAAAGAATATTTTTTATGATTTTAAACAAGTTAAGTATTTATTAAAATTATAAAAAAAAATTGATGGAAATTAAATTCGTGATATACTTTTAATAATTCGACATTGGTTAAAAAGCTCTATATATGTTTTTTTTTCTTTTTATCTACAATAAAATATATTTATCCTTTAAAGATTTAAACAACTGATATGTTGTGTTTTTTTATCGTTTTTAACATTAGTTTTCTATCGTTTTTATTCGGTTTTAGCTTACATTTAGGGTCTCTCCAGGTCATATTGCATTGCATTTGCATTTATCAGGTGTGAAGCAACCAAATGACGAAACACGAATCAAATGGAGAATCGCTTGCAAACCGAGCCAAATCATGTCAAATCCAGAGAATAGTCTCGGACAAGGAACCAATCAGTCCCGGCTTACACAGCCCGGGACACACCCTCTCTATGCACCATAACAAAGAGTCCCGGCCAAGGTCCCGGCCTGTCTGGCCCGGGACGAATCACTGCCCAGAAATCCAAGGTCATCCCGGAGTAACCGTCCCGGTCTGGAGGCTCTTCCCAGCCAGGGACGGTCCCTAAAATCCCACCAGATCATCACGTACCGTGATGCATCTCGGCCTGTCCAGCCCGGGACAGTCCATTCTGAAGAAGAATCCACAACGTCCCGGGGTACCCCATCCCGGTCTGCCAGCCCGGGTTCATCGCTCCAGGAAGACATAATCCAACGCGTCCCGGCCTGGGAAACCAGTGTGTCCCGGTTTGCCAGCCCGGGACTGTTGCTCCCGAGGGTCCTTCTATAAATAGAAAGAACCCTAATCTTAAGCTCATAACTTACTATTTTTAGATTTTAGTTTTCTTCTTGCTTTTGCTTGTATTTTCTTGGAAGATTCTTGTTGTTTATCATCTTAATTCCATGCTTAGTGAGTAGTTTTCCTTCTAAGTGGATGGATTAGGTAGATTAGGGTGGTTTAAGACTTATGTTTGTTATTTAGGACTTGAAATCAACATATCTTCACTAGATTAATGAGTTTAATGCTAGAATAGATCAATTCTAGAACTTAGGCATTTCACGCCCGGAAGGTGTTCGATGAAATGCCTGAATGAATCAATCTTGTGCTATTTCAAGTCTATCCAAGGGATTGTGCTAGGATCATGTAGTGATTGTATGGACTAGGGTTTAATGTTTGCTAATTCATGCATTTAGTCAAGGGATTGATACTTGTATGTTTTGGTAAAGGATATTTACCAAGGGATTGGACTTATCTAAATCGGATAGCTCCTAGATCAAAGATTAACATTTTAGATGTTGTTAATGAGTAGCAAACCAAAGGATTAAGCCGCCGGAGTCAATAATCGAAACCCATCCGCTTAGTTTCTTATATAATTGTCTTTCAATCATTTTAATCTCGAGTTACTTTTCTTGCTCAATTGTTATTCTCTTAGTTCCAATAGGTTAGTTCAGTGACAAAACAACTTATTATCTTCCTAGACTTAACGTATCTATCCATAAACTTGTATCCAACTCAATATACTACAATTGATCATAGTAGTGATATTAGTCTCCTCCTTAACACAATAGGGAGTAGGAAAATATCTTACTATCAAATTGGCGTCGTTGCCCTTTTCGGGATTAATTTGTTTAACATCTCTTCTTCGATATCGCTAAGGACTAGGTCCTTTCTCATCTTTACTAATCTCTCTTATTTCTCTACTTTGTGTTTGTAGGTGCATGATCACCCGCTCAAAACACAATCAAGCTTCAAATTCTACAAGTCCAACTATCTCTCCTCCACGTCCTAAGATTGCTCGTAAACGCTCCGCGTGTCCTAGAACTCCCGCGCCAAATATGGCAAATCCTCCTCCTCCTCCTCGCTCAGTTGGGGCAATCAACGACCCCGGTGTCCATGTCGCACCATCCGGCATTCGACCGCCGCCCATCCAAAACAATAACTTTGAGATCAAAACATCCATGATCAATCTCGTTGAGCGTGATCAATTTGAGGGTCNCCCCACGGAGAACCCAATCCAACATTTGAAACGTTTTGATCGGATATGCGGAACGGTCGTGATCAATGGTGTAACGGAAGATGCATACAAATTGTGTCTCTTCTCCTTCTCTCTTGGTGGAAAGGCACATGATTGGGTGCAAGGTTAGCACCCGGCTCTATAACCACGTGGGTCGAGTGCAAGAAAGCTTACCTTACTATGTTCTTTCCTCAAGCCCGAACAATCAAACTCCGAGGAGATATCTCAACATTCAAATTGCGAGGCATGGAGACACTTTTGGAGGCGTGGGAAAGATTCAAGAAAATCACTTTGGGTTGCCCCCACCATGGTGTACGACAACTCCTCTCTTCTCGCCATGTTTTACAATGGGCTCTCCAAAGATTACCAAACCATGCTCACCACGGCAAGCGGAGGTGGTTTCTTCTTCCTAACTCCGGAAAATGGCTCGGCTCTCCTCAAGCGCCTTGCCCAAAGCGAATCATCTTATGGCGGTGACTATGACCGCTCTTATTCACATCCGGAAGATTCCCGAGACTCCTACAAAGCGGAGTTAAAGGCTTTGAATGAGAAGATTGAGAAGATGTTCATTTCTCAACGCGCTCCCGTGCATGTAATGGATTCGGTGGAAGAGGAAATCACCTATGATCAACAATCCGAAGAGGTTAACTACGTGGGTAATCAAGGTTATCAAATAAATAATTATGGGAATTTCAACCCGAACACACTCCTCTCATATCGCAACAAGAACGTTTCCAATCCGGGTGACCAAGTCTACCCCCAACATCAACCAAAACAAAACTTCAACAACAACTTCAACATCAATCAACGGGGTCCTTACCCCAATCAAGGTTACAACAAGTCGAACTACAACAACACCACGCTGGGTTCAACTCTCAACACCAAGGTTCATCATCAAGCTCTCAAAAACAACCGCCATCAACAACTGACTCTATGTTAAAACAACTTCTAGACGGGGAAGCCCGGGAGTCGGCTAGTCTCGGCAACTTTAAAAAAAGAAATGCATGTCAAGATCGATAACGTCTATTCCGACCTCAGCTCGAAAATTGAGTCACTCAACACTCACGTCAAGACTCTTGACAATCAAATGGCTCAAGTGGCTTCCTCTTCTCAAAGGCAACCGGGAACTCTACCCGGAAAAGGCATCTCCCCATGAAACGGATTTGTCAACGCCATATCATCCGCTCCAATCATCGAGGACGATGAACCAAAAAGTGTGGGGGTGTCTCTAATTAAAGACGACATCATTTACGAAGAAAAAGACACCAAACCGGAGAAATTCGGGGCATACGTCCCTAAGCTCCCTTATCCGGGACGATTTGCCAAAGAAATCTTCCATGAGAAGATGAAAGAAATCAAGATCAAGATGCCACAACTTATTGCCCACCTAACGATTGCAAAGGTCCCTCAAGCAAAGAAGCATCTCTCAATCCAAAAGATCAAATACCTCAATGCTCTAGTGCAAGAATACTTTCCCGACGTTTATGCGCCAATCATAATACCACCATGCGGTCCGCAAAAGAAAAATGATTCGGGGAGTTTTGTTATCCCTTGCTCTATCAACTCAATTAACATTGATAAATGCTTACGTGACTTAGGTGCTAGCGTGAATGTGATGCCATTGACGGTCGCTAACCAACTCGGTTACTCTTCTTTTGCCTCTTGTAGGCAAAAAATCATACTCGGGGATACTTCGGAAAGGAAACCCGAAGGAATGATCGAAGACGTGCCCCTCATGCTCGAAAATATTGTTGTACCTACGGACTTCGTGGTACTAAAGATGGATAAAGAAAGCAACGAGCAACTAGTGTTGGGAAGGCCATTCTTGGCGGCTACGAAAGCCGAGATTAGCTTGAAAACGGGCACTATTCGTTTCGATCTTAAAGATGGCAAAAATATGTGTATAAGATGGAGAAATGGTGCGAGAAGAAACCGAAGGAATTAACGCTCTCTTGGTTAAGCGATGAGGAAGTTGAAAATGAAGAAGACGAGGAATCAATAATTAGGAGGTTCGGTGAGATTGATAACCCGCTTGAGGAAATCCTGGAAGGAGTACCAATCCAAGAAAAAAACTTGGATCTTGGCTTGTATCGTGTTGACTTGAGAATTCAAGGGTATTGGATCCCCAAAGTGATGTGTGATTCGCGGTTGGTTGTGAAAGCAATCACGAGAGGAATGTGTGGAACCTTGGGTCTAGAGATCCGAGACCCACCCTTATGGGATCTCCGAGCGCTTGAAGGACCACAATTACAACCAACGGGGATGATATTTAATGTCGGCTTGGAAATCTTTGACGAAGTCGTGTCTACTAACTTTTATGTGTTCGAGTCGCCCTTGCATGACATGAACCATATCATACTCGAGAGACCCTTCTAGAGCGATGCTAGCGCGAGTATCGACTTCTAATCTGGGCGAATGATCCTTACACGGGTTGATCGAGAAGTCTATTACTCACCCACACGCGCTCCCAATGACGAGCAACCGATACCACCTAATGAAGGAGTCTCATTGCAAGATGCCATCCAAGGTCAATTGGGGGAAATCTTAGGTGAAGTTCGGGAAAACCGGAGAGTATTGGACGCTCATCGAGCCCAGCAAAGTAGAAACCATGTAAACCTCGTCAACAACATCACCCTTTTTAGGGAAAAATCAAGAAGAGAGAACCGTAATGCTAGAAGAGAGATGGCGGAATTACGTGCGCGCGTGCACGACCTTGAAGTTGATGAAAACCCGTGAATAGCGAGAATCCAAGTCAAGCTAAGGACTTAAAACAAGCTCGCTTGGGAGGAAGTCCCAAGATATCCTTTTTGTACATACTTGTGATTATTCTTCAAAACTTATTTTGTTTTTCTATTTGTTTAAGTTCGATTTATTTTTCTTTGTTTGTTTGGATTGCAATTCATTTCCTCGCAGGTATTCGATATTCCAGTCCGCTTGAGATTGAATCCACCATCCCGGAGATGGTGTCAAACCAGAGGAATTGGATTAGAGAAAAAAAGAGCCAAGAGGAATCAATCAGAGTGCTATTCCCGGAGTGGGAGAGAGATCAGTCCTAGTCCAGCACCCCGGGACGATACTCAAGAATTTTTAAATTCATGTAGCGAGTCTCGGTGAGCGTCCCGGGGTATCTAGCCCGAGCCTATTTATTCTGCTTGCTCTTATCGACCCATCCCGGTCTAGCCGTCCCGGTCTAGAGGCTTTACCCAGACCGGGACTCAGCTTCATTAAGGGTCCCGGGCAAAACTATCCCGGTTTGGAGGCTTTACCCAGACCGGAACGAGGTGAGAAACACGGGTTTTAACAAGGATTTTCAAAAATCATTTTCCCACTTCTCCTCTATTCTTCTTCTTCCTCGCCGAAATACCTAATGTTTTAGAGAGAAATTCTAATTTTTCACCGATTTCAACGTTTTCAACTTCTAAACTCAAGAGAACTTCATTCTCTACTCATTCCTTTTCTCAAATTCTCAACTCCAACCAAGGTAAACCCCTAAATCAATTAATTTTGAGTTTTTATCTTTCTAGAGAAATTTGATATGTGGAATTCGAAATTAGGTGGTTAGATGATGCTATTGCATGTTTGATGGTTGATTGGATGATTGTTGATTGTTTGGTTGCTTAGATTTGCCCCCATTATCGATTTCTATGGATTTTGAAATCTTGGAGAACTTTTGTTCTTGAACTTTCATGGTTTTGGGGAAATATTTGCAAACTTTTGGCTTTTGAGTTTAAATTGATTAGATTGAAGCTAGGTATTGCACACAAATTGGTTGGGAATCAAATGCATAAAGCTTCTTTGTCGAAATTGGATTTATCGGCTCATCATTCACTCGTTAATTGCTAATTTCTGACTCTTCATTCGAAGTTTGGGGGTTTTCATATTCTCTCGAGATGATTCCTTGATTACTTAGCATGATTTTGATCGTTAATTTATATAATTCATATCTTTTAATGATCATGATTTGTAAATTCTTCCTCATGTTTCGAAACTTTTGACAAATGCCTATATTTCTTTTGTAGGATTATCATGGGCTGAGAAAGAGGATCATCGAGAGGCGACAAAGAGAAAGGGATATCGTCTCCCTCTTCTCCCACGAAGAAAAGGAAAGAAACCCTTGGAGACCAACAAACCCTTGGAGACCAACACAACGCATACCCATTATTGGAAGGGGCTACCCGCGTTTGGTCTCGAAAAGACTCAGCTCAACGGAGGATTATTGCTGAGAACTCCGAGCAATCTACCAACGCCCGAATCAAAGCTCTCCGCCAAGAGAAAGTAAAGGCGGCCAAGCTCAAGCTCAAAAAGCGTACCATGTCTCAGCTTTTCAAGAAATTTATGGAGTATAAGTTTCTTGGCACGTACTTTCCGGATCCTCCAACCTTGGGCGCTCTAGGGATCCTGGGAGACGTGGCCATGATCGTGGGAGAGATGGGTCTCGGTAACATCATGAGTATGCAACATGAGTCCTACAGAGAGGTGACATGTTGGTTTATGGCGAGCGTTGAGATTTACTCCACTGGTCCCGAGCACTCTAGAGATTTTGGAGGTGGTTTTCTGAGATTTGTGGGTATGGACAAGAGGGTCCACGTTGTTAGCTTTGCTGAGATCTCTAGGATCTATGGGTTCCGTCTGCAAGGAGTTGGTGACTTTGAGAATGCGCATCGGGATAATGTGTTGATTTGCTCCAGAATCTACTCGATCAACAGAGACTTCAAGGTTGGCAAGACTAAGGCCGACACCATCAGGCACCCTGCGTTGAGATATGTGCAGAAGATCCTGGCATACACTATTGTGGCCAGAAAGGAGACGGGAGAGATTTACAGCACGGAGATGAGCCTCATGAGGTTGGGTCTCAGAAAAGAAAAGAAGTTCCATCATTGGTGAAGAACAAGCTGAAGAGCTATGATGAGCGGTTTACGAAAATGGCTAGCATGATGTCGTGCAAGGGCACGAGAGAGAGTAGTAGCGGAGCGGACCCAGTGCTCACCTACACGAGGCACACCAACACGACTTACGAAGATCTCGAGTATTCTCCTCCTCACTCTCCCACATTCGAGATGCGACGCCGCCGCCCGATCACAGCTCCACCGGCTTACTCCTCCGATAACGAGCTCCCAACATTTGATTCAGACGACGACTTGGATCCTTCCGCCTGCTACATGTAGGTATTGTTTCACACTTGTTTACTTTCATGTTTTCTCATTTCATTTGTAGACTTTTGTTTCTGTCTTTTCGGATTCTTTTCTTGGACTTGGATTACACCGAGATGGTGTTATTTACGTTTGGGGGAGGAAACCCTTTTGTTGGATTAACCTTGTTTTGCTATTTTGTGTATTCTTTCATCTAGCATTTCTCTTTTGTTTTATTTTTGCTCCCATTTGAAAAAATCCAAAANAATCCAAAATTTTGATTCTAGCTCCCATTTGAAAAATCCAAAATTTTGATTATAGCTCTCATTTGAAAAATCCAAAATTTTTATTCTAGCTCTCATCCGAAAAACCAAAATTTTTAGTCTTGTGCATAATCGAGTCTCATGTAGTTTAGGAATTCGTTTTTCAAAAGGAAACCAATGTGTTTGAAAACTTAGGCCATCGATCTCGATTTGAGTAGTTTCGAAGCATCTTGAACTCTAAGCCATAGACCATGATGCTTAGAAAAGCTTTGTCTCTTGCATTGATACTCGCTAGACTAAGTTTGCTTTCACGATTATTGGAGTTTTAATTCGAACTTATTAATTAACATGATCATCCTATGTAACTTACTCTTTGTGGCTTCTATTATTTTCAAGTACGAGTTTGGGCAATTAAACCGAAACACCTTTAACCCAACTTGGTCGTTCTCATCTTAAGGACGATTCCCTCTCACCCGCTACTACCTCGGCCTAAACACTTGTGAGTTCACTACTTACTTTTAGTGTTGATGATTTTGTAAAATCTTGCAAGATTTTGAGCGGCGTTTTAGATGCATCAATCTGAGTAGATAAGTAGAATAAACTTGGAACAAAATGAAAAGCACTTGGGTATATCTAGGACTTGATATCTTTCGGTTCAATGGTAGCTTAAGTGGTAATTGCCTCGATGGTGGGTTGCTTGAAAAGAAGTAGAATTTTGTTAAGGGAAAGAAGAAAGAAAGCACCAAAAGAAAAGGAATGAAAAAGAAACTCAAAGAGATAGCCAAAAAGATATAGTTCTGACTCATGGTTTAAAGAAAAAGAGCACTACCCCAAGAAGAAAGTTTGTAAAGAAAAGGAATTCAATGATTAAATAAGGGAATTGTCTTGGGTAGATAGTTGCTAAGGATTGAAAAGAGTCAACATTGAGCAAAGAAAAACAAAAAGAGATCTCTTGAGAAAATTTGAAAACCGTGTAAAATTCAAAGAAAGTGGGTAGAATACGATTGAGGTTTGAGAATTAAGATTGATGCTTAATAGGAAATGCCCCATTGCTCTTATTCTTTCTTGCTTTTACTATAATTTCTTCACTCCGCAAGAGAAACCGTATTACAGCTAACCTCATGTCGTGTGGAACCTTCTCTTTAGCTTGGAGTCCCCTTTAAACCGAACCAAACAAAGCCTCGTATTATATNCTTATTCTTTCTTGCTTTTACTATAATTTCTTCACTCCGCAAGAGAAACCGTATTACAGCTAACCTCATGTCGTGTGGAACCTTCTCTTTAGCTTGGAGTCCCCTTTAAACCGAACCAAACAAAGCCTCGTATTATATTTTGATCATGTTCCATGCTCCTTTGTAAATGAATGTAGGAAAGCAATTTAGGATGGTCGAGTGGATTGCTAGAACTTGGTATTAAGTTGCGAAATGGCTTAGATCATGGTAAAGGGTATTTACCAAGGGATTGGACTTATCTAAATCGGATAGCTCCTAGATCAAAGATTAACATTTTAGATGTTGTTAATGAGTAGCAAACCAAAAGATTAAGCCGCCCGAGTCAATAACCGAAACTCATCCGCTTAGTTNGAAAGCAATTTAGGATGGTCGAGTGGATTGCTAGAACTTGGTATTAAGTTGCGAAATGGCTTAGATCATGGTAAAGGGTATTTACCAAGGGATTGGACTTATCTAAATCGGATAGCTCCTAGATCAAAGATTAACATTTTAGATGTTGTTAATGAGTAGCAAACCAAAAGATTAAGCCGCCCGAGTCAATAACCGAAACTCATCCGCTTAGTTTCTTTTATAATCGTCTTTCAATCATTTTAATCTCGAGTTACTTGTCTTGCTCAATTGTTATTCTCTTAGTTCCAATAGGTTCGTTCAGTGACAAAACAACTTATTATCTTCCTAAACTTAGCATATCTATCCATAGAAGTTGTGCTTAAACGAATTCTCGAAATTTGCTCGATAAACCCGGATAATTGTATCCAACCCACTATACTACATTTGATCATAGTAGTGATATTAGTTTCGTCCTTAACACAATAGGGAGTAGGCAAATATCTTACTATCAACAACCGAAAATGTTTTCTAAAAAATGTTTTAGTTAAATTGAAATACATATACTTTTTGTTTAGTATTTACGTTTTCTAATATGATTATTCAATAAGTATTTAAATTATGTTTAAGATATTAAAATTTTAAAATAAAAATAATATATAAATCTGTTTGGCAACAAGTTTAGGATATTAAATAAAATAAAAAATAACATATAAAGTTGTTGACAAGAGGTTTAAGATATTAAGATTTTAAAATAAATAATGATCTAAAAAACTGTGGACTTGACACATCATCTTAATCACTTCTATTTTAATATGAAAGAGGTTAAAAGAATATTTTTTATGATTTAAATAAGTTAAGTATTTATTAAAATTATAAAAAAAATGGTGGAAATTAAATTCGTGATATACTTTTAATAATTGGATGTTGGTTAAAATTTTCTATTTATGTTTCTATTTTTTCAATTTATCTTCAATAAAATTTCCTTTAAAATTTTAAACAACCGAAAATATTTTCTAGAATATATTTTTAGTTAAATTGAAATATATATACTTTTAGTTTAGTATTTACGTTTTCTAATTTGATTATTCAATATTTATTAAAATAAGGTTTAAGTTATTAAAATTTTAAAATAAAGTAACCTATAAATCTGTTTGGCAACATGTTAAAGATATTACATAAAATAAAAAACAACTTAAAAGTTTGTTTGGCTACAATTTTATCAAAATTTAAAATAAAAAATAATTAAAAAAATTGTGGACTTGAAACACCACTTTAATCACCTCTCATTTAATATATAAGCTAATAAGAAGATAAACATATATGTAATATTGCAAATTATTCTACTCTTTTTATTTATTTTTTCCACTTGTTTTGGGTGGAAATTGTAAGGGGAACAATGGATTATTCATGTAGGGCTCGATTGGTAGGTTTTTGCTGTAGATTTTTAAGATTTTAAACTTCAGAGACTTTTTGGCCATATAAAATTTTTATAGTATTATTTCAGAATCACTTTTAAGAATATAACCTTTAAATCATTAAAATATTACATGATATATCATTGTAAAAAAACAATTTAAAGAACAAAATAAAAATATTCAGTAAGGATAAAATTGGAAATCTATATAATTTTCATTAAGGGTAAAACGGGAAATATATGTAAAAAACTTTAATTGAAAATTATATATTTTCTCACAATATACTATTTAAAACGAAATTTTAATTTAATTTCAAAACGAAATTAAAAAAGAATTTTAAAAATTAAATTATTTTAATCTTTGATTTATCATTTTCAAAAAATTTACCTCTCTTTTTAAATTTCACAATAATCAATTTAGATTTTTTTGTCCAATATATAGTATAATAACTATAATTTAAATATAATTTTTAGTATATAATGATTTTTTTCTACATAAATTTATTTTCATATATAATAATATTTTAACCTACACCTAAATCCAAATATAATTAGTATATCATAAATTATACATATCTATTTTTTTGCCAACATATATCTATTATGAAAAAATACAAGATATACACATTTTTTTATCCAATACATAGTATAATTACAAAAATTTAAATAAAAATTTTAGTATTAGATTTATGTACATATAAATATAATAAATATAAAAGTAAATCAACTTATATTAATACTGAATTTATGTTTTAGCTATAAAAGTGTTGAACAATTTTTATCAAAAAAGTCATTTAAGATTTTATCTTCAATACAACGGTCAAACAGGTTAATCAACGGGTAAATCATGAACCAATATTCAATATATAACTAATATTATTATTCTATTCAAAATAAAATATTAAATAAGTTTATAGAAATTATTTACTAATATTTATTAATCACACATTTAATTTTTAAAATATAAACTTTTAGCAAATTAAAATATAGTAAATTATAATTTAAAAACAGATCACTTTGCATATAACGCGAGTAGAATTCTAGTTTTTATTATTATTTTTAAAATAATATATTTTGAATGACTAAAATTAAACAAATCATAGCAAATTAGTGATATTATTACTTACGTATAGATTACATTTTTTATTTATTTTTAAATAACAATATATTTGAATAATATAAATTAATTCATTAACTAATAAACACATAATCTTAAAAATAATTATTTTTAGTGTTGATAAATGGATTTCAAAAGAAAGAGAAAAAATTGATGATTATTAATTTCTTAAAATATACGTGATAAAATTAATATAAGGCTCTAGAATACTCTTAGTTACTATCGAGAAGAAAATAAAATGGAAAGATTAATGTTATTATTTGTAAAGTCATATTTAGGAGACTTCTAAAAAAAAGAGCGTAGTTCTTATATGCCACCGAAAGAAAATTTTTATTCTCGAGTGCCACTAGTTAATCTACATGTCACTCCATCTCACTCGATGCCACTCTCGACGAAGGATATTACTCTCGTACCCTTAGTACAAAATGAGAGAGTTGTCCGTACGTTGCTCATTTCTTGCGTTTGTGGTTTGGTATGACGAATTCCGAAATTAATTGAAACATCCCATTTAATTCATCTCTACCAACCAAACCAACCCTCATTATATTGATCGTACGACAACTCTTCCATTTCATCATTTTTCTTCTTCGAGCTTTGCGTCCGTACGAAAGAAAATTGCTCCGGTTTCTCTCCATTTGCGTTTCTTGAGCTCCGTTTTGGTGCGTTTCGTCTCGCGAGCGTTTCCAGAGCTGCAAAGGAAGTGAGCACAGGTATTGGAGAGTGGATATCGAAAGCCTCTGTAATCATCAATGGAGCTTAAAGCTCTTATTTTTGTAGCTCCTTTGTATATGACCAAATAGGATTTTCTTTGGTGATTTATGACATGTGGTTGAATAATCTTGCTGAATGATAGGTAGATTAGAAGGAAAATCCGGAGAACGATAGATTTAGAAATATAACGGAACCGGTACAAGTGGAACAACTTAGAACTAGTTTACTAGTAGACAAAATGGAACAACTAGTTCAAATCTTAAGGGTTTATGGTTTAGGACAACTGGATCAAATCGTAAGGGTTTTGAGGTTATGTGTTGTATTTTTCAGGAGGAAATGAGCATCAATATACATTTTTCTTATGGGGGGAAATATGCATGGGAAAGGAAGAAGCTAGAATGGATATCAAAACATTCGACGTGTATTATACCATTCAAGACGTCTTCGATGGATGAGATAACTTACTCCGCGATAATAAATAAGATAAGAAGGAAGGTTGCGA
The DNA here is from genome assembly GCA_900406285.1 of Biscutella auriculata. NCBI lineage: Eukaryota > Viridiplantae > Streptophyta > Magnoliopsida > Brassicales > Brassicaceae > Biscutella > Biscutella auriculata. Next base: position 512 of record OVAO01000400.1, on the reverse strand, counting down.
GGGTTGGGTTATGTGGAGAAAATTGTCACCTGAAATTGAGTTTCATTCCGATGGTAGATAATGCTAATCGAGAGGTAGACGTTTTGGACGATGATGATGTATTTGGATATCTGACCACAGTTGATAATGCGGGTTTTAGACTGTTTTGAATGTGGAGGTGATAAAGGATAAGGAATATCATCACAGAAGTAAATCTCAAAAGTAGAAGGTGGAAGTTCTTTAGACGTTAACTATGAGGGGATGGAAGGAAATGGCATAGAAGGTGATAATGTTAATAACGATGGTATGATTAGTATACCCACAANGAAGTGAAAATACTGAGCCGATAATCGAAGAGCCTGAGACTGTTTGTGGTGAGAGACTAGAGGTAGATGATTGGTGTATGAATAACACCGAAGATGATTATGTTGATCTTTCACGAGCTTTAGAGGCAAGTCAGAGCGAGGAATGGGTTAATGGTACGAGTATTGAACTAGGTCAAGAATTTGGTTCTAAAGAGGCATTGAAAGATT
>OVAO01000399.1:0-13050 GCA_900406285.1 Biscutella auriculata | reverse complement strand
GATGAAGAAGATGTAAGTCAAATTTCGACCGAACCAGAATCGGTTTGGTTTATGAATCTATTAAACCGAGTTTGATTTCTAATCTCTACAAATATATGTTGGGTTTCCATATCTATTGTTAATGAATTAGGGTTTTATCTTAATAAACCTAATAGTGTGGGACTAATGTATAAATATAAAGATGCTTGCCTTCTCTGTAATGTAGATAAGGCACTTAAAAAAGAATCTTATCTTTCTGGTGAAGAAGAGAAGAAATGAGTTCGATGGGGCAAAGCATTCTCATGGCTTTAACAGTAACGGTTAATAAGTACGCTTCCTCCAATGTTAAATCTGTACGCAGAAACGAAATCAGACGCGATTCTTTGACCGCTGATTTAGGACGCAGAAACATCCTCTTCTCCTCATCTTCTTTCCTCGCCGCAGCTTTGACCACCAGCGACCAGCTTCTCCAGAGTAATTAGAAAATGACTGCATTGTGTATTTTCTTATTAATCATTTATTTTGCCTGAACTACGTGGTTTTTGGGGGAAGAATTGTTTCAGGGTATTTGAAGAAGACTGAGGAAAATAAAGACAAGAATGACAAGGAGGTAAAGAACGTCGAATTTTGGCAAATCAAATTTCTTCTGAAAATATTTCTCATGATTTGTTGTTAATTTTGTAACAGAGATTGGACAGTTACTATAAGAGGAACTATAAAGACTACTTTGAGTTTGTTGAAGGATCTATAAAGGGAAAGACAGAAGCAGAACTCAGCGAGTCAGAGAAACGGATTCTTGAATGGCTCAAGTCAAACAAATGACGATGATGATGATGATGATGATAAGTTTTTGTTTTGTAAGAAACTTAACCAAAAAAAAAAATCTGTTCAGTAATTTGTAAGTCTCGTTTTATTCGGTTACTTTCTTCACTTTCTCAATAATTTCGAGAAGCCAAGGATTTCCAGATTCCATGCTTAATTAAGCTTGTGGACTTATCGACTGAGTCAAGAGAGTGGAGAGGAGAGGCGTTTTATAGCTCGTAGTCTCCATGGAAAAGTGAGGTTTTGAGAGAGCCTAAACCNCCTTAAACCGCCATATTCGCAGATAAGCTTGTCCACGATATCTCCAGTCGCTAAGTTTTTGAAACTGTTATCCCTCAGACACATCTTGTAGCAGCTGCATCCTTCTGGTTTCCAAGCCAACCAGACCAACTCCAATGGTAAAATATATAATATGAAGATCTAAAGTTATTTTATTAATATTTTGAGAGAGTTTTTGGTTTTGTTGGTGAGTGAGAAAAGAAGAAAAGAGAGGGAAAAATTAGAGAAGAAACCAGAGGAGAGAGAGACTTCTCTTCTTTCAACATCAACATTGCTCTCATTATCTCTAATAAAATAACTTCTGGGATTTCTCTTTATCATGGCCATTGAGATTTTGATAACTACCCTAAAGGAGTTTAGGGTTCCCTCCACTCTCAGTCTTAAGCCTTTTTGATTTACGGTTTCTTTTTTCTTTTCTTTCTGTCATCTATTGTTGTATTTATTAAGTTCATAACAAAAGAGTTAAAAAACTGAAGACTAACATATATTCCAGAAACATATACCTAAACCTAAAACTTAAACACCATTTCCAAATCCTATACAGACAAGTTCAAGAAGAGGAATTAACTCCTTCAATTACATCAAACACCTCCGATAAAATCTATATTAATAAAAGTAGCGTCGCTTCTAAAGTCATCCACGTAAAATTTTTCTCATGTGCTATATGAGTGTCAGGTCATCAAACCTAATGCTTAGACTATCTACAATGATTTTATTTATTCAACATCTTCTTTTTCACTTTTAACATTTCACCTCATATTCTTTTTCCACATATTAATTTAATACATATTCAACTTTTATATTATACAATGGTTTTGTTTAATAAAATTCAACACTCTACCCCACTATTTTCTTTTTCATATTTTCTTTTACCTTTATAATTCAGACTGTGTTCTAGATCTGGATCTAGAACATATTCTGGATCTGAGTTTTCATGGCGTACCCACTGTATGAAGGCGTACCCACTTACCCACAAAATAATAATTCAGATTGTGTTTTCAAGGTGTGTCCATTGTATGAAGGCGTACCCAAATACGAAAACTATATTTTTCATTATTCAAATTACAAAATACTTAACTCTCATACAATAATAATAAACACACAACATAATAAAAAACACATAACATTATTAATAGAGTAGACTTAATAACTCAAACAATATAAAAAAACAGACAAAAAAGGATGATTAGTAGAATTTGGGTGTTAAAAGGGTCATTGTTGGGATCCATTATTAAATTTTTTTTCCGTGTCCAAATCAGATGAAACAAATTTCTATTTGTAGAGTAAAAAATTGATGAATTTTTATATAATTTCTATAAATAGAAATAATATATTATTATGAGATAATGTACCTTAAATTATTCGGGTGGAAAAGAATATCAAGAATCACAACAACCAGTAGCATTGCGCCACTTGTTTATCTTATCTATTTNGAATTTTTATATAATTTCTATAAATAGAAATAATATATTATTATGAGATAATGTACCTCAAATTATTCGGGTGGAAAAGAATATCAAGAATCACAACAACCAGTAGCATTGCGCCACTTGTTTATCTTATCTATTTAAAAAAAAAACAAAACAAAAATCGATTCAAACAAAAAAACAAAACTCGATTCAACATGTGTTGAATCTTTTCAACACAATCTCTCCTCCATGTCATTCTACACATCCATTGGAAGATATTCAACATGTTGAATAAAATTCAACACCTTCCATTATAACTAGTCCTAGATATCGTTTTCTGAATGTGCCATGTGGAGAAGTTGAGATTTCATCTCATTCTCCTCTTCAATGAGAACCATCTGAGTTCCAATTTTCTTGGATTAAATTTGCTTTCATTTTACATTTAAAGCGTATGTTCCTCTTCTATATCATCATAACATAAATCGTCTCTTTATCTTTCTCAGCAACTCATAGGCTAAAATAAAAAACCTTCTCTCTCGAATCGTAGAGAGAAAATTGGTACATTCTTGTTTTCATTTTCCGATTCACGGAAAGTTTAAGCGTGGTTGAGTCTACCGTTTACTGGTAAGCCATGGATATCTTCAGATTTTTTGGTGATATGCCTCACTTGATCAATATCTTAATCCTTCTTTTCAAAGTGTACGTGACTTAAATGCTTACGATGACGAGTTTTTTCCTCTTTTTCAATGTGATTATATTACGGTGAATATGAGCTCTTGGAAATGTTAGCTAAATGGGCTAAATTACATTCATGTTTGGGCCTAGATCGTTCTCGAGAGTCCGGTAAGTTCGTTACCAAAGCCGAAAACGTTGTCGTTTAGCTCCATCCTCTTCTCCTCCGGTTTAACAGCTCAAGTCCGACTTCTCTGATTGGGTGTGGTCAAGTCTTCCGGATCTTTGGTGTGTCTTCTAAAGATGAAGAACTCTATAAAGAGACCTTGTTGTAGACTAATATCGATGATGCGAATGAGAGATTAAATGATGTTGCTTATCGTTTCCATAACGTTGAGTTGAATTCATTGTAATCTTGTTCGGTTCTTTCTCAAGTTCATAGTGGATTCTCCGGGCTTCAATCCCGGATGTGAGTAGGCTGTCGATCAATAGACGGTGGAGGCCGGACACGTTATATCGTGTGTGTTCTTTCTTATGCTTTGAGTTTTCTTCTTTCTATTCAAATTCTGCAAGCTTGATATAGAGTGAGATAAAGTTCTTGAAAGTTCAAGAGAGGTCTCATTTTTGGATTGTTTCTAGGGTAGAAATCTGAGTGATTTCTCTAAAATTGGTATCAGATCCCTAGGTTCAAAAGGCGAGAGGGAGAAAGACGAAAGAAAATGTCGACATCAAAGGCCGAGGTTGAAAAGTTCAATGGGAACGACGACTACATTCTCTGGAAAGAGAAACTAGAAGCTCATCTGGAAATCTTGGGCCTCTATGAAGTTCTATGTAAACAGATAGAAGATCCAAAGGAATTAGAGAAAAAGATACTGATGGATCAGAGGAGAAGATCAAAGGGATTCATACGAAGCAAAGAAAGGTTAGAAGCACGATCGTTCTAAGTCTTACAGATAACGTTCTTCGGAAAGTCATCAAGCAGAAGACAACCACAAGTATGATTAATGCTTTAGATAGTCTTTATATGTCTAAATCTTTGTCAAACATGATTCACCTGAAGCAAAGGTTGTACATATATTCTATAAATATCAACCAGTCGATTGAAAAGAATATAAATGAGTTCTTGAGGATCATCAGTGATCTAGAAAATGCCGAGATCTTGATACCAGATGAAGATCAAGCAGTAATGGTTCTTATGACCTTACCACATCAGTTTGATGGTTTAAAAGATACCTTAAGATACAACTAGACGACTCTAACATTGGAAGAAGTCATCTCTGTTGTGAAGTCTAAAGAGTAGGATGTTGGTTCGCAACAAAATGATTCAAGGTCAAGAAGGATTATACGTCAAGGGAAGACCTGTTTTAAACTAGAGTAAGCCTGAAGCAAAGAAACCATATGGAAATGCAAAGGGAAATAAAAAAGGATAAAGGAAAGACCATGAAGAAGGTCTACTAGCAATGTGGTGAATCTGGACACTTTAAAATGTAGTGCCCTTCTAAAGGAACTGATACCAGAGGAAAAGGATATCACAGAGGCTAAACATCGAATGTTAAGTGCACTGAAACAAGGGTCGATGTGTTGTACATTGAAAAAGATATGGCTGTTATAGTCGATGATTTAGAGTCAAGATGGATAGTAGACTCAGGGTGCTCGTTTCACATGTGTCGGCGAAAGGAGAGATTCGAAGATCTTGATGAAGAAGTAACTGGTTCAGTCAGTATGGCTAATGATACTACGTCTCAAGTGAAGGGAACATGCACTGTCAGGATAACTAATCCAAATTGGTCTCAGGTTGTTCTGTCTCAAGTCAGATACATACCAGAGATGAAAAGAAACCTCATATTCTTGGGAACATTGGAAGTGCAAAGCTATAGCTATGTCTCGGAAAAGGGTGATCTTAAAATAAATAAAGATGACAGAGTTCTGATGAAAGGATATAGGTCGGGAACCTTGTATTTTCTAGATGAAAAGGGGGTTGAGGAAATCAATGAAGGTCATGGAAATGCTGTAAGCAATGATCAAACTCATATGTGGCATAACAAGCTTGGTCATATGTGTTTCAGTCCAACTAAACACATCTCACAAGGAGTTCTACACTATGCTCACTCAGACTTGTGGGGATCTCCTTATGTCCCAAAGTCTCTTGGAGGATGTTAGTACTTTCTAAGCATCATCGATGACCATAGTAGGAAGATTTGGATAAGTTTTTTGAGGAGCACATATGAAGCATATGTCGAGTTCAATGAATGGAGAATTCTTATGGAAAATCAAATTGGAAAGAAGCTTAAGAAACTGAGCATAGATAATGGACTTGAGTTTTGTAATCAATAGTTTGATTCTATGTGCATAGACAATGACATTTCGAGACACAAGACAGTTGCTTACACCCCTCAGCAAAATGGCGTTGCGAAGTGAATGGATAGGACTGTGATGGACAAGGTTAGAAGCATGTTGAGTGAATCTGGACTCTCAAAGGCATTTTGGGCAGAAGCAGTTGCCACTGCAGTTCATTTCATAAATAAATCTCCTTCAACAGCGTTGAACTTCAAGATTCCAGATGAAATATGGTATGGTCAGGAACTAGATTATGCTTACGTAAAACACTTTGGATGTATAGTGTATGTTTAATCAGATGATGGGAAGCTAAATGCAAGAGCAAAGGCTGGAGTTTTCCTTGGTTACCCATCTGATGTAAAAGGATTTAAGGTCTGGTTATTTGAAGAAAAGAAATATTTGAAGAAAAGAAATATGTTATAAGCCGCAATGTTATCTTTAAAGAGGATCACATGTACAAGGATTATAAACACAAGTCTTCAGCATCATCTAAGTCTGTTTCTGATAATATTGAACTTGATCTTCCTTGTTAAGAGCAAAGATCAACCATATCAAAAGCACCAGAGACTGAGACTATTAAGAGCATCTCCAAACGATACCTCAAATCTTCAAATTTGAGGTATCATGCATTCCAAACGTTATCTCAAAACTTCAAAATTTGAGGTATCATAAAGTTGACACTTCAAATTTGAGGTATTACTACCATGATACTTTAAATTTTGAGGTATCAACTTTTCTTGCATATTTAGTCCCTATATTATTTATTACTCATAAATAATACTTTTAATTTTTATATTAATTAGTTTACTACTAATATTTTTATGTTTCGTTTTAAATGTATATTGATTTTTTTACAAATTATGTTTAAAAACATATAAAATAAAGTTACAAATATTAAAATTTGAGCAATATTGGAAAATATAAACTTGTAATGATATGGACAATATTACAATATTTATAAGTTGTATGATGATAAGTAATGTTGAATAAAAATATGGGCAATATTGCAAAATATAAACTTTTGATACTTCAAATTTGAAGTATGTGATACCTGAAATTTGAGGTATTGCCTTTGGAGATGCCCTAAGCTAAGTGACACTGAAAGTGAGAACTCATACGGCTTAATTGATGAGGAAGCTCATGATCTTCCTAGTCTGGAAGATTATGTTTTGTCTCGTGACTGGGTCAGAAGGGAAATCAGAAAACCTCTGAGATTTCGTGGTGATGCTCATCTTGTGAAGCATGTCTTTTTCACTACTGAAAATGGAGATCCCTCAGAATCTGCAAATTTTGGGGAAGCTGTGAAGGACATCAACTAGGGTAAATGGAACATGACAATGGGGGAGGAAATAGATTCCTTGTACAATAACAAGACTTAGGAGTTGGTGAAATTACTTGACAAGCATAAGGTAGTTGGCTCAAAGTGGATCTTCAAGTTAAAGGAGGGATCAACTGAGGAAGAAGAACCTCGGTGTCGACTATAATGTAAATGACTTCAACAGAAGTGAAAGGGATAGTTGCGTCTATGTGAAGAAAATCTCAGGTAATACCTCTATCTATCTTCTTCTTTATGTTGATGATATATTGGTTGCTTCGAAAGATATGCAGGAAATCGTCAAATTGAAGAAGAAACTAGGATAAGTCTTTGAGATGAAAGATTTAGGAAAGGCTAAGAAAATACTCGGGATGCAAATCATAAAAAACATACCAGATCACTGTCTGAAGCTTTCTCAAAAAGCTATGTTGAAAAGATCACAAAGATTTTTCATATGGATCAAGTTAAAGAGATTCACACGCCCTTGGGAGCTCACTTCAACCTTAAGTCTGCAACCAATGAAGAACTAGTGGAACAAGAAAAGGAAATGAGTCATGTTCCCTATGCAAATGAGGTTGGGAGTATCATGTATATCATGATAGGAACGAGACTTGATGTTGCATATGCCTTGGGAATGGTAAGTATATTCATGGCTAATCCTAGAAAGGTCCATTGGCTAACTGTCAAATGGATTCTAAGGTACTTGAAAGGTTCTGCAAATATGAGCCTAGCGTTTGAAAAAGAGACAATCTGAGGTTATGCGGCTACTATGATGCTGATTTTGCATCATATTTGGATAAAAGAATATCGATCACTGGTTTTGTCTTCACTCTAGGAGGTACTGTCATCAGTTGGAAGTCAAGACTCCAAAGTGTGGTTGCTCTCTCAACTACAGAATCAGAATACATTGCCTTGACAGAAGCTATTAAAGAAGCAACTTGGTTAAAAGGATTGCTATGTGATTTTTGTTACATTCAAGATCATGTAGAGATCTTCTGTGACTCTCAGAGTGTAATTGCTTTATCAAAGAACAATGTATTTCATAGAAGAACAAAACATGTACAGGTGAAGTTTCATCATATACATGGGATCTTCAATACTTGTAAATCCAGCTGATCTTCAATACTTATAAATCCAGTTGATCTTCAATAAAGTCCTGCCAGTTGCTAAGGTAAGTAAAGCTTTATATAAGCTTCATGTAATAAGTCATTAAGTTGCAGGTGGAGGCTCCAGAGTCGTGGCAATGGAGGAGCTGTAGCTAGAGATTGAATGAAGAAGATGTTGTTCTGCACCAAAGAAGAAGAAAGTGATTGAGCTTTTAGGGGGATATTGTTAGCTAAATGGGCTAAATCACATTCACGTTTGGGCCCAACTCATTCTCGAGAGTTCGGTAATTTTGTTACCAAAGCAAAAAATGTTGTCGTTTAGCTTCATCCTCTTTTCCTCTGGTTTAACAGCTTAAGTCCGACTTCTCTGATTGGTTCTGGTCAGGTCTTGCGGATCTTCGGTGTGTCTTCTCAAGATGAAGAGCTCTATAAAAAGACCTTGTTGTAGACTAAGATCGATGATGCGAATGAGAGATTAAATGTTGTTGCTTATCATTTCAATAACTTTGAGTTGATTTCATTGTAATCTTGTTCGGTTCTTTCTCAAGTTCATAGTGGATTCTCCGGGCTTCGATCCCGGACGTGAGTAGGCTGCAGATCAATAGATGGTGGAGGCCAAACACTTTATCTCATGTGTGTTCTTTCTTATGCTTTGAGTTCTCTTCTTTCTATTCAAATTCCGCGAGCTTGATATAGAGTGAGATAGAGTTCTTGAGAGTTCAAGAGAGGTCTCGTTTTTGGATTGTTTCTTGGGCAGAAATCTGAGTGATTTCTCTACAGGAAAAAATCGCATTTTTGAGATTTGTGTTGGGTATATTTATTGAGATTGCGTTTTACAAAACTTTTTCTAAGGACTTTGATAAGTGTTTATTGAAAATGTTTCAAAAAAATTATTAATAAAAATTGAAGAGAAGAAGTCACATGAACGTGTATAGACTCTTCTCTTAGCTTGGCACTTTTTTCTCACTGGTTTTGGAACGTTGAGGAAGAAGTGGATATGCTGGAGTGTGCTTAAATTCTCTCCTAAGCAGCTCAGATTTTTCTATTTAAAGATGATTTTATCATTAGTTAAAACACAGAAAAGAGAAAATGTTTCTTTCCTCTTCTTTCCTTTGGTTTTTCATCTCTCTGATTTTTGTTTTCAATTGAGAGTTTCATTTCTCCTGAATTGAATGCATGATTCAGGTGAAAGCCGTCTTGGTTATCTTGCACCTGGGATTAGGCGGTTTTTCTCTCAAGTGCAGTGGATCTTTCTACGGCTCTGCAATTTTAACTTTGACAGAATTTTTTTTTTTTTTGTCTTTGAGTTTTTCAGGTTATGAAGTTAACAATTGGTCATTGAACTTCTTTTTGGCTCAGTATTGTCCACTTAGATAAGAATTAATGGTCCGACAAGAGCTTTTAATATTCTTTTTTTGAAGAGGGAGGTGACACTTTGGCGAGAGGGAGAATATTTCTGTAACATAAAACAAAGTTGATGGATTTAGATTTTGATGATATCCCCTCAGATCATGTTGTACTCAGGTAACTTATTTGTCACTTTGATTAGCTTCATGACTTATTGAATTTGTTGAAACTCTTGCTCCTATGATTAGCTCATGACAGTTTTGCTTCTTCCCTCAATTATCTTTTTAATTTTTGCGTTGCTTTCAGTTTGGAATGTTTTAAGATGTGGATTAGTTTTTTTGTTATAGAGGATTCAATTTTTGAGACTAATGTGCCTGAGAATGGAACTGGAACATTTTATGAAGTTAAGTGATATTTTTCTTACCTTTTTCATTTTTGTTTAGACTGAGTCACATGTTTTTTGAACAACTTACGACACCATATCTTGTACTAACGTGGATTTCAAGGGGAACATATGTGACGATGGCGTAGAGATACTTAAACATAAGTGAGTACCCACATTAGTGAGTTCTTAAACATAAGTTTTTATGAATATAATATTAATACTTTCACAAACCCAATAAATTAAGAACCCCAAACATTTATTTACCAAAACTATTCTCCATTGGTAGTTTCGTATTTGGAGTTCTTAAAAAAAATATTAATAAAACATTAATATTAAAAACAATAACAATACTAATATTAAATACATTTATTAAACATTAATATTAAATACATAAGATAAAAACATTAATATTAAACACATAAGATAAAAACATAATAAATGGTGATATTAATTTGTTCTGAACGTGATTTTGGTTGGCCATCATTTTCGAGATTTGTAGGCATATATGTTGAGTACGTATAATCCACTTGTGCATTACCGCTTTCTTCACTAAATTATGATAAATCGTATTGACTGTATGCATCGCGTTCGTCTTCAACTATCATATTGTGGAGTATGATACATGCTCTCATTATTTTCCAGAGTTTTACCTTATTCCAATAAAGAGCGGGATTTTTTGAGATGGCAAATCGAGCTTGCAAAACTCTGAAAGCCTGACCCACATCTTTTCGAACAGATTCTTGACTTGTAGAAAATAATGATGTTTTAGGATCTTGAGGAAGAGAAATCGATTGGATAAATGTTGCCCATTTAGGATAAATACCGTTGGTAAGATAGTAAGCCAAGTCATACTCGTGTCCATTTACACATTAATTAATTTTCGGTGCCCGCCCATGTAAAATATCATCAAATACCGGTGATCTTTCAGAAACATCTATATCGTTTAAAGTACATGGGGGACCGAGAAATGCATGCCAAATCTATAGGTCATACGAAGCTACGACTTCTAGAACAATCGTTGATTTTTCGGAACCATGGGTATATTGTCCCTTCCAAGAGGTTGGACAATTCTTCCACTCCCAATGCTTACAATCAATGCTCCCTATCATCCCAGGAAATCTACGTGCCTCTCCAACTTGTAATAACCGTTCTAGATCCTCGAGTGTCGGTCTTCTTAAGTACTCATCCCCGAACAAATTTATGATTCCTTCCAGAAATTTCTCCAAACACAAAAGAGCAGTAGTATCACCAACCCAGATATATTCGTCTACCATATTTATCGCACAACCATAAGCCAAAATACGAATAGCCGCTGTACACTTTTGTATTCCGGAGGGACTGAATATTCCGGTAGCATCTCTTCGTTGTTGAAAATATGGCACTTTATTTGAGAGACAATCAACAATTTTCACGAACAAGCTCTTGTTCATTCTAAACCGTCGTCGGAACATAGTGGTGAATATGTTGGTTCATCACTAAAATAGTCGTTCCATAAGCGGTTATGACCTTCCTCACGGTGTCTTTCAATATATTGTCATTTCTTCTTTTCTCGGGGACGTGGATAAAGGTTAATAATATTATTAAACGTTTCTTAAAAAAATTGGTCGAATCTCGCATCAAGATCAAAAGGATCTCGAGAACCCGAAGCCATAAAGCAAATGAAAAAATTAAAGAAAAAGATGAATTTAAATAAGAATAATGGTTTTGTGATGTTGGGTTGTTGAATGATAAAATAACATAAACTATAATCTAAACTCAAACGTTCATCACATGCTAAAACACACAATATCACTTAACTGATGGAAACATCAGGTAAAAAGGTTTGTACAATAGCCCAACCAAATCATTCCATATTTTAACAAACATTTTAGATCATAATTCAAAGACAATACCTAAACCAACATCGAAAGTTTGAAACTGGCCATTTTAAATTTTAACTCTAAATAAGAAAACAGTCGACATGCAAAACAAATCTTTTGCTTCAATATCAACGAATCAAGAACAAAACGATCAGGGAATAATATAAGCCAAAATGAGACGAAGAGAAATCAAGAATCAAAATAAGACAAAATGAATCATCTAAAATCCAAATTCAAGAACCCTAAATCAAAATCAAAGTTATCTACTCAGATTAAACAAGAAACCGGAAGAAACAAAGCATTAGGAGCGAAAATTTGCTTACCCAAACGAGAAATCCCATATCGAATTTTAGGGTTTCGAAATCCCAATTCGGTTTCTAGGGATTCGAAACCCCAAATCGATTCTCCAGTCCCGCTCGCCTTCTCCTAGCCAGATTAATCTTCTTCGCCGTCACATTCACCAGATTTGTCTTCGTCGACGACAAAATCGTCAAAATCGTCAAAATCGTCAAGGAATCGCCACAGAGCTCAGCTTCTTTTTTTCGATTTCTCGCGTTTATGCGATGAGAGAGACAAAGCCATAAGTTTCTGATTTTTTTCGCCCGATCCACTCAAATTTTGACACGTAGCACTTCTAAACTGATACTAAAAGTGCTTAGTTTAGAATCGATTCTAAACTTATTATTAATTTTTATTTAAATTTGGACTTAAGAACCCCAATACAACTCTTTTAAATCCCTTGATGGAGTTGATCTTATGATCCAAAAGCAAAAGATTTTGAAACATTTGCAGATTTTGTTACTCCTGTAACTGATGAAGATATATATGCCCAAGCTAAAAGGATGCAAACAGGGTATGTATGGATATAGAGCTGATGTGTAACTTTTTATTGTAAACTTCAAACTGAAGTTTTGATGTTGTTTCAGGATGGTGAGTGTCATTTGGACATGAAAACTCTTGACATTGTACAAGATGAAGGCATAACCAATGCATATGGTAAATTTAGTCACTGTATATTGACATTTCATATACTTTAGCTCTGTTAAATATATCTGGTAATTGAATTATAATGTTGTAGTCTGTGTAGAGAAACATATTGAAAAGTTCCAACCAAATATGAGATTGTTCGACACTGTGATTGAAGAACTCAAGTCTCAATTAGTCTGTTAATGATATTGGTTATTTTTCACCAAGTCATATTTTATGTCTAATGAGGAATCAAGATAAGATTTCCATACATATACTAATGGAAAGCTTGAGGAAGATATTAATATTCCTCAAATCCTCTAAGAAATAGTGAGAATTTTGGGTAAATTGGATTTGATTTTCTAAGTGAATTGTTTGGAGTTGGCAAATATTTTAGTTTGGCTCCGCTTGCGATTTTCAATTTTTTTCTATATATATCAGGTTCCTTAGATGGAGGTGCACAATGATTATGCTGTGTGGGAGCACGAAGAGCAAGTTGTCTCGCATACGGGTCTTTAGAGCAAGTACAAAGGAGAACCCCAAATAAGAGGTTCTTGAGATTTATTTAATGAAA
>OVAO01000398.1:0-21762 GCA_900406285.1 Biscutella auriculata | reverse complement strand
TTTGATCATCAAGTACTATCGTCAGTTTCGTTGCTAACTCACCCAATGCACCATGACCCCAATATGTAATTTCAACTGACATTCTCTTTTCACCAAGGACATACTCTTTCATAAACACTTCTTCCAGTTCTTAAAATCTAGTTATTTTGCTGCAATCAATACTTCTCCCCATATTTGATTTGTCAATATTGAAATCCCAAGTACTATTAATCCATCTTCCTGAAATTACGATAATATTTTGAACTAATCCTAATAAAATGAAACACAAATTAAGTAAACATATTATTTGAAATTAATCAAATAAAATTTTATTTTCATAAACCAATCNTATTTGAAATTAATCAAATAAAATTTTATTTTCATAAACCAATCATAATAGTTATTTAACTTGAATTGATAGATGGTGCTGATTGAGAAGGATTAAGTGAATCGATCATCGAATTATTCTGCTTCTTTTTCAGAGTATTGATTACNCATAATAGTTATTTAACTTGAATTGATAGATGGTGCTGATTGAGAAGGATTAAGTGAACGATCATCGAATTATTCTGCTTCTTTTTCAGAGTATTGATTACTTTCTTCACAACTAGCACACAAATATCATTTTGATTATTAAAATTAGTTGTAGGAAAAAACTCAAACAAAATATTCTGAATATATTGATTTTCCATATTCACATTATTTAATCATTTATTCTTTTAAAATAGATAACATTATAATTAAAGGTAAAATTATCCATAAAAACTTTCGTTAAAATAAAAATACTTAAACATCAAATAAAGAATGANTCACATTATTTAATCATTTATTCTTTTAAAATAGATAACATTATAATTAAAGGTAAAAGTATCCATAAAAACTTTCGTTAAAATAAAAATACTTAAACATCAAATAAAGAATGAAAAAAATTACCCTATTACTAATTTACTTCCGAATTTTGCCTATTTAACTAAAATTCTCTAGATGATAAAAAAAAAGAAAAAAAAAACCTAAAATTCTCTATAAAAATCTAGTGTAGTTTTTTTTTTTGAAGAATTTCTATGTAATTTGATTTGGTTCGGTTTAGTTGTTATATAAGAATGAAAAATCTATCGGTCATTTTCGTTTCTGATTACTTAGTAGATTTTCACGATTTCTTCGAATTGCAGATTCAAAGTTTTGAAGAAAACAAATTCTTCACCTGTATCAGTGTCGAGAGTCAGATTTGATTCTTATTTTTTTTTTCTGGGGAAAAGAATAAAACAATCCAATCCATTGGGTAAGAACTTCAAACCGATCAATTGAGTTTGGATGCTTGGAAGCTTTGATCAAATGGAGGAGGAAACGATCGTAGTGAAGAACGGATCAGATGTAGAAATCAGTGATATCGTCAACGATAAAGATGAAGAGAAGAATAAGAAGCAATCGAAAGATCCAGAGTTTTTGAGCTGTATGATGCAACCGACAACAACCGATTCAGATCCTCAATATATCGGAATCCGTCGAATTCTTCTCTATCGGAAAGCTGAACCTGGCGTTATCTCTCGTCGTTATGTGAGCTCTTTTAAAATCAGATTTGCTGAGAGATTCTTCGCAATTTGAGTTCTGAATTGTTTTTGTTTTGTTTTGTGTCTTTCGTTCAAGGATTGGAGATGCAATGGAAAAGGATATGTTGCATATCGGAATTTCATTAGCAGACCTAGAAAATGGGAGAATGTGCGAACGCCTAGCCTATTAAGCAGTCCAGGAAACAGGTTTCTTCGACTTGACAAATAGTGTTTTTCTTTTTCCATCGTTGGGTTTGCTTTCTGCAGATTTATGCTATCATACAATTCTGACGTCAGGGTAATTTACTGGTTGATGCTTCAGTGGTCGATGGTTCCCAACTCCAAGTCCTATTTCTCATCAATTTGAAGCGGAGAGCTTGAGTTCTAGTAGAGTAAGTAGAACTCCTCCATTGTTACTAGTTTAGAGCTTCAGTTCTCGTAGTCTTTGAACTTATCAGGTGTTATATTTTTTTTTTTGCCAACAGGATTTACGGAGTGTCAATCAGGTTTCAAGCCGCAGAGCTAGTTTTAGTTCAAGTTTGAGTGATGGTGATCATTCATATCGTCGTGGTGGTGTTGAACATGCATATTCTTTTGTTGGAATGCATTGCATCTTCGACCAATGCAAATCTTCTGGTATTATTTTCTAATTGTTGTTGCTTTGTGTTATTAATTGACTCACTTTGTGAAACTGATTTTAATAAGACTGAGTCTGTTTATTTCTAATGCAGTTACTGTTCTGAAATTTGGCCACATGAGTTCTGATGTACTTGCATATGGAGCATCAGATGGAAGCTTGACAGTTTGCAGTCTCTCAGAAGAGCCTTCTGTTATCAAGCAATTGACAGGGCACTCAAAAGATGTCACAGGTTCGATTGACTGGTATTGTTTCCTTTTGTCATTTTGTTTCTGTATCTTGAGTAGATCTGCCTGGTACCTTGATTTGCTCTTGCAAGATCTGAGAATATGATGCATGATACTTTTTGTAGTTTTTTTTGGTGTAAGATTTGAGCAGCAAGTGTTAGTGAATCTGTAATGGATATAGCATGAGAGTGTGTGCATGACATTCCTTTTAGATAATTTGTCTGAATGTTAGATCAAGCGTCTTATTTTATTGTTTCTTATAACACTTTCAGATTTTGACTTCTCGTCAAATAATCAATACATAGCATCGTCATCACTTGATAAGACAATACGAGTGTGGGAGTTGTCAAGAGGCGTTTGTATTAGAGTTATATATGGAGTCTCTGCACAGTTTTGTATCCGTTTCCATCCTGTAAGTTGGCTTTATAGTGAAGGATATTCTCGTATCAAGATATGGAGTGAGGAAATGATACAGTGGTATTAGTTATTTATTTAAATAATATAGACTTATCTATGGAACTGTGGTTATTCTCAAGTTACATAGATAAGTCTATATTATTGAAGTAAATACCTAATACCAGTTGAATCAGAATTTTGTGATTCCATTGAAGATAATCCATTTTGCATCATGTTAACAGGTTAATAACAATTTCCTCTCTGCTGGCAATGCAAACAAGGAACTCACGGTAACTGCAAACTGCAGCTTGTAGCCTATGTACATTTGATGTATTACTTTTGTGTTTTTCCAATTGTTGACTTATTTTGATGCCTAAACATATCTCTGCTTGACAAAGTAGGTGTTCAATTTCAGCACTGGGAGAATTATAAAGAAGTTGTTGTTTGATGATGCGGTGACATCTATGGACCATGACCACACTGGCCAAATAATTTTCTGTGGGGATGGACAGGTAACTTTTTTTTTCTCTACATTGATGTCAAAATATATAAACAAGGGAAATCGTATAATCGAAGAACCAGACCAAATTGTTACCAAATTAGGAGGTACTGAAATGGAACAAAACAAATATCTAATGAGTTCTAATTTTCTAATTTTGTAACCTAAGATTCTGGGGCCGAATTGGTACCAAAGCAAAAATGGAAGAGGTACCAGAAATATCTGAACTAAAATTATATAATAAAACATTGGTTCTATTTATACTTGAAATAACCCAAAACTCTAAAATTATAGTTACAAGTATGAAAATATTAGTTCTTTCAAAATCATTAACCGATTAGGCATCCAAAATATATATAAAAAATTGAAATATTTGAACATATTTAATTTTATCTATAAAAATTAAATAGTCTAAAAATATTTTTTTATAATTTGGTTTTCTTCTTAAGATCTTTTCGGGTAATACAATATTTGTTCGGGTAAAAAGTAACTGAATTAAATCAAATCCACAAAACTAATAATTATAAATTGTTTTTATTCAAATAACCAAACACCGAACAAAAATTCTAAAATATCCAAATAGTTCTCAAGTTCTTATACTTGAAGTACCCAAAATCCAAAAAGAAATGAAACCAAATCTAAACCGGTTATCCAAATGCCCAGCCCAGGAGTAGTATACTTATTATACGGTCAATAATGAAATCAACTTTTTGCATGGTTCGGTATGCATGATTGACTTTGATCGTTTTTTTTAACAAAAGTAGTAAATAAAAATTGCAGGGAACTGTATATTCAGTGAGCATGGATTCCCATACAGGTTTCTTAACCCGGTCTCATCGCCATCGTACTAATCACAAATCCCCTGTCACAACTGCCAAGTACCGAAGTTTCTCCCTTTTGGCATCAGGTCCTGTTCTGCTCACTTGTACTCAGGACGGAAACTTGTGTTTCTTTAGGTTCATCAACATAACTTCTTCATCTTCTTTTTCTTCCTTTGTTACTGGATTATTTTCGCTCTTCTTGACCCTTACAATTGTTTCTTCTGGTTTTGATGTGGTGATGCATGCAGTGTTGCTCTCGAGATAAAAGGTTATCTGACTTTGCGTTGCTCCCTCAAATTAACCCCAAGAATACACAGAATCCAAGCATCATTTTGCCCACTTTTATCACTAGAGAAAGGAGAATACATAGGTTTTCTAAATTTCAAACCTTTCATTTACTAATAATATGGATGCATGAGACTTGATATTCATTTGCTCTGCATTTTTGTTGTTGTTTGTCTATAAAACTATTAGTTGCTGGGAGCGAAGACTCGAATGTCTACTTCTACGATCTAACCAAACCAAAACACACATGTGTAAACAAGTTACAGGTGACACAAATCTCTTCCTTTCATGGAGTTAAAAAGTTATATGAAAAAATGGAACTCATGAGTTTGTGAGAATTGGTTTGGTGCAGGGTCATAGGTTTCCAGTAATGTGTGTTGCGTGGAACCATGGAGAGAACTTGTTGGCATCGTCTGATTTCTATGGTGTTGTTATTGTATGGAAAAGAGCAAAGAAAACTTCATAAGAGGTTTTGTTTTTGTTATACATAATTAAAACGTATCTGAATCCACCATTTCTAACCAAAAGTGTTTTGTTGTTTTTTTTGCTTCATCTCTGTATCGCTAAGTCTCAACTGTGTCTATATAGTTTTTAAGTTTTGTTTGTTTTTAAAATTTATTACATATTGATATGATCACTGTGAAATGGTTGTCCTCACACGTCTATGATGACTCTTTCCATTGTTAAAGTATGGAGAATCAGATCGAGACAAAAATGTAAAAGCTTACCCTAAAGTTAAAAGTATTTTATTTGGAAAAGAAAATGCACCCGTAAACTTCGACAAGTCGCTTAATGTTACTCAACATATTCTCACTCTAATGTATTACAAAATATAAATAGCCTTCAAATATCTATTACGTGCAAATCGGACTTTAAAGTGTAATGCGCAAACATTACATAATTAAAACAGTAAATTTCGAAAAACTCTCTCTTTTGAAGCAAGCAAGCAGCTCTTTTTAGGGTTCCAAATTCGTCTTTGTGCGATCGTTTTTCCGGTGTTGTTCGGTCAATTTTCGTTCTACTACGGCCCAACTATGGAGAAGGAAGTGTGGAAATCATTACAAGGACTTAATCTGGGATCGGAAAAAGCAGCGATACGTTTATCCTTCCAGGTTCATGAGCAAGTAGCCAGAAACTGATACCTGAGTCTGATTGTTCAGGGATTGAATCCAAGGAAGCAACTGTCCAAATGGATGAAAGCTACTCTCCCGGAAGCTTGGCGATTAGAAGGTAAGATCTCTGCTCAGGTGAATGATGATGGTTCAGTACAGTCTTTTTTCAAAGAAGAGCATCAATTTATGGCTGTCTTAGAAGGGGGACCTTGGACTTTCAAAGACTGGATGGTGGTGATAGATAAATGGGTCAATAGATTTGATCCAAATTTTCTAAAATTCATATCGTTTTGGGTCCATATCTTGAATCTGCCAAACGAATTCATAAACGATCTTGCTGTTAAACATATCGGGGAGAAGCTTGAATTAGGGGAGGTTACAGACACTCATATAAAGGAGCCAACTGCTAATGCTCCAGCTGTGGTGAAATTTAAAGTTAAGATCCATATACATACTAAGCTATCCTTTGTTCGGTATGTGTATTTGGAAGAAGATGAGGACCCTACCTTACTGCGTCTTGAGTATGAGAAACTGAGAAAGTTTTGTCGTCGCTGCGGGGCAATGACTCATGATATATCTGAATGTTTTGCACATGTTGCTTCGGAGATTCATATACAGAGTCATCATATGGATCAGTTAGGTGTTCAAAGATATGAGCCAGATATGCGGGATCAACCTCTCTCTGAAGAGGATTATAGGGGATTTATGCCAGAAGAAGTCCATACTGCTCAAGTTTCTCATCATCAAACAACAGAAGCAGGTCCCAGTCATATTGCCTCCTCTGTTTCTCAGGAACAAAGTGCTGCTAGTAGAGGAAGTAAAAGAAAGTCCTTGGAGGTTGATACAACAATAATACATGAGGTCCAGAGTAGCAAGGTTAGAGTTGAAGAGATAAGAGAGGACAATGCTAAGACTGAAGCTGGTTCGGTGGTTTTCCAGAAACCACCCAATGTTCCATGAAGTACATCCATTGGAACTGTCAGGGATTGAGAAACATTCTGACAGTCCATTATCTTCATGATATGGTTCGTCTACATCATCCTGATATGGTGTTTCTTGTTGAGATGAAGAATCAGTATGAATATGTACATAAGGTTTGGAAGCGTCTTGGTTTTTCTCATCCTTATGTTATACCAGCGACTGGACTTCAAGGTGGATTAGCAATTTTTGGCAGGATAGTGTGAATTGCTCTTTTGTAGATCATCCATCTTTGAATCTTTATGAACTTGAAGTAGTTGACAATAGTTTCACTTTTTGTTTAACATATGTATATGGTCCTCCAATCAAAGAAAAGAAACATAGGTTGTGGAATCATGTTATGAATAAAGAACTTTTTGGCTGGTATTTTGGTTGGCCTCGATTATTTTTTGGAGATATTAATGATATATTAGACAACAATGACAAACAAGGTGGACCTTGTAGAGCAGAGAATTCGTTTTCAGTTTTCCGTAAGTTGTTACAAATTTCTGGACTTCATCAAGTTCGTACTATAGCTGGAAAGTATACTTGGACTGGTCAACGACATACACATTCAGTTAAGTCTAAGATTGATAGAGTTATTGCCAATGATGACTGGCTCGACCATTATCCTGATACATTTGTTAAACTTTTACCTTGGGGAGCATCAGATCATCACCCTCTATTGATAATTACAGAGGAATGAAGTAAAAGTCATCATAGACAATTCAAATATGATAATAGATGGCGTTTTTTCCCAGATTGTCAGCACGCCATACAAGCAAATTGGCAATAAGAATGTTCTACACTGTTACCTCAACAATTTAATCAGGCTTTGAGAAGTAGTAGAGGATGTCTATCTAGATGGAAGTTTGTAGAGAAAACAAATTCCTCAAAGCAAATCCTGCTTCTCAAGGATTCTTTACACAGCGCAATGAACACTAATATTTTGGATTACCAGCTTATCAGTCACGTACGATATCAGCTTTGCTTAGCTTACAGACTTGAAGAGGAGTATTGGCGATCAAAGAGTAAAGTTCAATGGTTGCAGGCAGGGGATACGAATACTCGTTTTTTCCATTAAAAAACAAAGCAACGGAGGACTTTTAACCGCATTAGTCAAATTAAAGATGTAAGTGGAAGGATTCAGTTTGGACAAATGAATGTGCAGAAAGTTGTTACAGATTATTTCAGGCTATTATACCAGTCTGAGCATAATCAGATTCCTGCTACATTCCTACATCATTACCAATCAAAGGTTTCTTCTCAAATGAATATGGAGTTAGTTAAAGAGGTTACTGATGCTGAAATCTTTTCTGCTATGAAGAATATCAATATAGACAAGGCACCTGCTCCTGATGGTTTGGGAGCATGTTCTTATAGATTTCATTGGCATATTGTTGGTCAAGAAGTGTTTGACTATGTGCGTTATTTCTTCAGAACAACTTCTTTGCCTCCTGATATTAATCACACCAATATATGCCTTATTCCAGAGGTTGCTAACCCTCTGGAGGTTCGAGATTTCAGACCTATTAGCTTGACTAATGTCGCTTTCAAGATAATCTCCAATGTTCTAGCTAATAGGCTCAAGCCTTGGTTGAATGAAGTCATTACTGAATATCAATCAGCCTTCATTCCAGGAAGGTTAATTACAGATAATGTTCTCATTACACATGAGTTGCTTCACTCTTTGAAAGTTAGGAAATTAAAGCAAGCTTATATGGCTTTGAAGCTAGACGTTACTAAGGCATTTGATAAAATTGAATGGAGTTTTATTGAGTTAATGATGGAGAGGTTAGGTTTCTCTGCTCAATGGAGGAAGTGGATTATGGCTTGTGTTAGGACAGTCTCATATTCTATCTTAATAAATGGCAACCCAGTAGATTATATAGTTCCATCGACAGAAATTAGGCAGGGGGATCCAATTAGCCCTTACTTATACTTAATTTGTACTGAAGGGTTATCTGCAATGCTTCAAGAGGCAGTTCGAAGATCTGTTATTCACGGATATAAAGTATTTAGAAATGCCCCAGCTATTTCTCATCTGCTTTTTGCAGATGATTCAATCTTGTTTTGCCAAGCTAGGATTGAGGAATGTAAGAATCTATTGGATATCCTTCAAGTGTATGGTGATTATTCAGGACAACGAGTTAATCTGCAAAAGTCAGCTCTGAACTTTTCTTCAGGAGCAATTCATGCGTTAAGACAACATATATCTTCTCAGACTGGTATCACTAAGATAGGAGGCTTCACAAAGTATCTTGGTTTGCCAGATCAAATTGGCAAGAACAAGAAGGAAGTTTTTTCATACATTGAACAAAAGATAGAACATCGACTTCAAAACTGGTACACTCGTTTTCTTTCTCAAAGTGGAAAGGAGATTTTAATTAATCAGTTGCTACAGCCTTACCAGTCTACAGTATGCAATGTTTTCTTCTTCCTCAAGCTGTTATACAGAAGCTTACGACTTTGGTTAGAAGATTCTGGTGGTCATCCTCTCCAGATCATCAAAAATTAGTTGGATAGCTTGGCAAAAGTTATCTTTATCTAAGAGGAATGGTGGTCTAGGATTTAGAGATTTCAGACTTTTTAACATAGCTCTACTTGCTAAACAAAGTTGGAGACTAATTCAGTTCCCAGATTCCTTATTAGCTCGAACATTTAAGGCTAAGTACTATAACTCATCAAGTTTGCTAGAAGGAGTAAGAGGTTCAAGACCAAGCCATGCATGGAAAGGTATTCTGGAGGGTAATAAATTGATTGCAAACGGATCACAATGGCTTGTTGGTGATGGAAAGACGATTCGAATCTATAAGGACAACTGGATCTCACTACAACCGCTCTTCTTAAAAATATGCATTCACACTTAAATGACTTAAGGATTTGTGATCTTTTCAAGGCTGGAACAACAGAATGGGATGTTCAAAAACTATCTCAGGAATTTGCAGAATCTGATGTGCAACGTATTACTCGTCTTAGACCTTCTATAACGGTTGCCCCGGATAGTCTAATTTGGCCACATTTTACAGATGGTGATTATTCAGCCAAATCAGGTTACTCTTTCCTCATTTCGAACTTCAGTAGTGTTCAAGAGCCTCATCCACAACAACAATTATACACTAAATTATGGGCTATCTCAATGCCTCCCAAGCTCAAGATTTTCTGGTGGAAAATAACCTATCATGCTTTACCTGTGATAGTATCTCTGCGAGTCAGAGGATTGAGAACATGTGATATGTGTCATCTCTGTGGGGAACATGAGGAATCGGTAAATCATCTCATCTTCCAGTGTAGAGTTTCATTAGAGATCGGGCAACTAGCATCAGTGAATATAGGAACATGATTTTCTTCATCGGATCTTATTACTAATGTCAACACCATGTTGCAGATGAATAAGGTCGATTCTGGTTATGTTCTGTTTCCTTTTGTTGGTTGGCGAATTTGGAAAATAAGGAGTGACTTACTATTTGAAGGAATTCAAAGGTCTATTCCTGAGGTTCTTGATAAAGCCTTCTCAGACTTTGATCAATGGAGGAATTCATAGAGCATTTTTAATCAAGATTTAGATAGGCAGAACAACCAGCAATGTTCTATGCATTGTCAAACAATTGATGAGATTCAAGATCATCATAAAAGATGTTATATAGACGCCTCTTGGGTATCGAATACGGCAAATGCAGGAATCGCTTGGAAATTGTGCAGTTCCTCAAATGAATGGATTGCTCGTGGAAGTCAATCTGTAAAATCAATTCAATCATCTAAAGAAGCGGAAGCCCTTGCTCTGAGAGATGCAGTTAAGCAGATTCTGAGAGTAAGCTATTTGGGAGTCACCTTCTACGGAGATTTCTTGGAGTTATAAAAAGAAGTAGGAGAAACAACTCAACTGAATGTTCAGTCTAGAAAACCAAAGTGTAGTCCATCACTTCAAATATATGTTGCGGATATCACTCGTATGGCGAAGATTGGAGGCTTTAGATTTCGCCATGTTAATCGTCAGTTAAATTCTGATGCAGATTTCATGTCAAAACAAGCACGTTTGCTCAATCTTCCTTATGTAGTTTCTTGGAATGTTGTTTACAATTGATATATATAAATATAGGTTGACAAAAAAAAAAGTTTAATGCACAAAAAATATACTGTATATGAAAATGGTTTGTTGAGTTTTGTCTTTTCTCCAACGATCTTTTAGACCATGTACATTAGTAGTTCTTATTTAAGAATTCTTGTCATTGTAGTATTATTAATTTTACAAATTTCAATCAATTAAAAATTTTCACCATTTTTTAGTTTTTGTCTATTTCATTGGTGGTTCTTAACTAAGAACTACTACTAATATTATATTAATATTTTTACAAAAAAAAATTTAATCAATAATATTAAAAACATATTACAAATATTATATTAAAATAATTGNAACTCCTACTAATATTATATTAATATTTTTACAAAAAAAAATTTAATCAATAATATTAAAAACATATTACAAATATTATATTAAAATAATTGAAAACATATTAAAACATATTAAAACATATTAATTTGTTCAGAAATTATTCCATAGATGCTCGGATCGGATATACGGTTCGGATATTCCGGATTTCGGATCTTTCGTATATGGGATTTAAGATCGATATGCGATCTGAACCAATATCTATTCGGTTCTGCTTTGGATCTCGTCGGTTCGGATCGGATATTGTCGTGTGATCCGAACAATATCTAAAATATTTTTCGGATCAATTCGGATCGGGAAACCTATCCGAATTGAATAAAAATAACAAAAATAAGAAAAAACCTAAATTAAATCCAAGAAAATCCGAATTATTTTTTTTATTTCGATTTGATATCGATTCAATTTTATTCGATTTTAATTTGTATATGATTTTTTTGCACATGAATAATAAAAAACAACTAAGCGTGAACTATAATCACACACTATTAAAAAAAATCACACTATCTAAACAAAACAACTAAACATAATTTTTTTTGCGCTTGTTTATGTTTTTTTTATTTTACAAAAAAACCCAAACGAATCAAGTTTTAACACGTGTCTTAAGAACTTTGTTATAATCGATTCTTAAAATTCTCCCCAAAAAACCGATTCTACCATTTCTTTTACTTTTTAATTTTTTTTGGCTTAAAATTTTTGTAGAAATCCATTAAATACATGGATGGACATGCTCTAGTACATCTTATTTAAGAATCCCAATCTTTATTATATTAATATTTATACAAATCTCAATCAATTAAAAACTCTCACTAAATTTAATTTTTTGTTCCTCTTATTGGTGGTTCTTAACTAAGAACTCTTAACAATATTATATTATTATTTTTCCAAAAAAAAATTTAATCAATAAATTAAAAAACACATTAATTTGTTCCGAATTGGACATGTAATCAAAATTAAAAAAAATCAAATATTCGTTTCAGTTTTGATTCGGTGTATTCAATTTTGAATATTTTAGATTATTTGCATTGAAATTGGTTCGGGTATTCGATTAATTTGTTCCGATTTGGACATGTAATCAAAAAAAAAATTATCTCCACTCCATGAAAAAAAAATCAAATACTCGGTTCAGTTTTGATTCGATATTTTAATTTTCGAATATTTTAGATTATTTGCATTGGAATCGGTTCGGATATTCGATTAAATTGCTCCGAATTGTACATGTAATCAAAATTTTTTTATCTCCATTTCATACAAAAAAATTCAATAATCGGTTCAGTTTTGATTCGGTATATTCAATTTTTAAATATTTTAGATTATTTTCTTTGGAATCAGTTCGGGTATTCAATTAATTTGTTCCGAATTGGACATGTAATCAAAAAAAAATTATCTCCACTCCATTTAAAAAAAAATCAAAATTTCGGTTCAGTTTTGATTCGGTATATTCAATTTTTGAATATTTTAGATTATTTGCATTGAAATCGGTTCGGGTATTTGAGTAATTTGTTCCGAATTGGACATGTAATCAAAAAAAAAAAATTATCTCCACTCCATCAAAAAAAAGATCAAATATTCGGTATATTCAATTTTTGAATATTTTAGATTATTTGCATTGGAATTGGTTCTTGTATTCGATTAATTTTTTCCGAATTGGACATGTAATCAATTTTTTTTAACTCCACTCCATTAAAAAAATCAAATATTCGGTTCAGTTTTGATTCGGTTCAGGTATTCAAATATTTTAGATTATTTGCATTAAAATCGGTTCGGGTATTCGATTATTTGCATTGGAGTGGGTTCGGTATTCGATTATATATATATATATGTGATAAAATAATAAAAAATAAAATAAATGGATATAAGAAAAAAAAAAATGTATATGAGTCAAAGAGACCCTACACATAGNAGTTTTGATTCGGTTCAGGTATTCAAATATTTTAGATTATTTGCATTAAAATCGGTTCAGGTATTCGATTATTTGCATTGGAGTGGGTTCGGTATTCGATTATATATATATATGTGATAAAATAATAAAAAAAAAAATAAATGGATATAAGAAAAAAAAAAATGTATATGAGTCAAAGAGACCCTACACATAGGAATTCTCAATCGACTCTAAAAGTTGGTTAATAAGAATCACTTCTCATTTTCTTTTTTTAAATTCTTTTTTAATGGATTTAGGAACCCACTTTTTAGCCCAAAACACTTGTTATAATCGCCGATGTATATACTCTTATATTCTACCTCAAAACACGTAGTCTAATAATTTGTATTAGTACGTTTGTTGTGTTATTACGGAATCGAATCTTATTTATTACATATTTGTGACAAAAAAAATTAGAAGATTTCGACTTCCAAATGGACTTAAAATAATAATATCATCTTCAATTGATCATGCAAACTACTTAGATAATTCTACTTAAGAAAAATCAATATATGGTTTAAATCATTACACAATCTCTGTCAAACAAAATATATAAAAAATTCATAAAAAGTTGATTTTTAATTTGCAATTTGGATAATTCATTTTTACTACTTCTATATCTTTTAGTTTACTAGTTATTTTCCAACTCCTTCCATAGATTTGTATTTAGAACTGTCATGCACTGTTGTACAACGTATAGACAAATAGTCTTTCTTCTCCCGAGGCAATAAGTGTGCGACTCTATTTGCGAAATTTCTACCCTTCTAGGGTTTCAATCTTTGGTCACAATTCAATATTTCGAATGAAGTTTTTTTTGCTATTTGGGTGCTATCTCAAGATGGGTTCTACTGAAAATCTCTACAAAATTTAACGTTGGGAGCAGAAGAAATTTCGAGGGAATTCCACACAGACACGCGACAATCTTTCAATCGAGACCACAACCTTTACCTGATAGTAAGAGGTTTTAACCTGCTCCATCAAAACACATTTGCAATGTGTAATACACTGCCAAGAGCGTGGAGACTCAATGGATCTATAGAAGGTCAAACGAATGACAACGGTAGAATTAGTTACTATTTCCAGTCTGAGCATTACCTTCTTACTGTCTTAGATAACCAAGCCTACAACTTCAAGTGATGGATGATACCCATGGATAGATGGAATCGCAGGGCTCAACCAAATTTCTTAAATCGTTGGGTTTCCAATGTCTCCAGAAGAGAGGGTCTGGTCAAGAGCATCGCTTCAAATCAGGGCAAAGTAGAGGAGGTTAAAATATATCAACAAACGCAAACAAGGAAAACAAAAGTATAAGCCAAATTCTGGATGGATGTCGAGAAGTTAATTTTCCAATGGAGAGTGCAACTAATGTACACATGAGATACAATAATCATGTCTTTTAAGTACGGAGGTCTGAGAAAATGTTGCACAACCTGTGAAAGCTTGTCTCATGGTACAAAAAATTGCACCAAACAACCTTTAATTTAACACCAACAAGCACTCAACGCCCTACCAACAATGATTATAGAGGGGGAATCTTCACGGTCAGCTCAGGAAAATCAACTTCATACCCCTCAGAAAATCATTGGTCAATACTTAGAATAGTCATCTCAGGTAGAAAGGGGATCGAAGATGAAGTTGTCCGAAATGGAAGAAACATATAATTTAAAGGAAACAATTCCAAGCAGGCCAAAAGTCCCAAAACAAGCTTAATCCAGTGAAGATGAAGAAACGGGTTTGGTGGTTACCCCAAAACCACCACAAGAGACATGAGCCTTCTGCATTGTAAATTTCAGGGTTTGAAGAACTTCCTAACAATTTGTCATCTTAGGAAGATAAAGAAAGACTTCAATCCTGAGATAATGTTCCTCACTGAAACAAAGAATAATATAGATATTGTATCAAAGATCTGCTCTAATCTAGGCTATAACAAGTAGTTTCATGTCCCCCCTATGGGCTTAAAAGGGGGACTTCCAATATTTTGGAAGGATCACTCAAGGTGACCATATGTGATTCTTCAGTAAATACGGTGGAGCTTTTGGTTGAAGTGGCATCGACAATTTTTGTTGTCACATATGTCTATGCCTCTACAAATAGAAAGACTCGAGAAAGTATGTGGAATGTTTTAGCAGACAACTTCAAAGTAGATCAGACTCTGAGACTACTCATGGGGATCTTAATGAGATTAGAAGTAATAAGGAGAAATCTGGTGGCCCTCCAATAGCTCAGAGCTTTCAACACTTTTTGTAAATAAGGAGGAGTCTTTGACATTACGAAGATTGGAGACTTGTTCTCTTGGTATGGCAGGAGGTATGAGAATCATGTAAAGTCACAAATAGATCGAGCTACGACAATATGGTTTGAAGAGTACCCGATGACTCGAGGGAAGTTTCTTTATTGGTGTGGTTCGGACCATAAAACCCTCCTCTTAAATATAGGTTGAAACTTGATAAAATCTAGTCCTCATTTCAGGTACCAAACACATTGTAAAAATGAAAAGGAGGCTCGTGAAATCATAGAAAGAGAGTTTAGCGGGCTTCATTCATCATCAACAACCTCTGATCTCTAATATTGCATTCACAATTGTTCGACAGTGCTCCAAAACCAGAACAAGAAGAATAGAACAAACCAGGTACATTCTTACCAGACATTTATATCTAATTATCATATTGCCATGAACCCTGAGAGTGTTGATCCTCACCTTATAAGTCAGTTAAAACATTCCATGATTCAGGCAACTCAAAAAGAAGAATCATATTGGAGGGAAAAGAGCAGGGTGTTATGGTTGAAAGAGGGAGATCGTAACACGACCTTCTTCCATTCAAAACTTGCCAATACCGTATATCTCCCTGTTGCAAGATGAAAATGGGCACTGTCACACAACACCTAAAGGTATAGCTGATACAACAATTAAGTACTTTAAGACAGTATTTTCAACATCCCTAGATTCAATTCCTAACTATCAAGCCCTCTATGCCTTGCAATGCACTCTTTTAGAAGCTAAGAATGCATATCTTATCAGGGCCCTAGCAGAAGAGGAGGTTAAAGCAGCTGTATTCAGCATGAAAACACAAAAAGCACCTGGTCCGGATTGCCTAATCCCTGCCTTCTTTCAACAACACTAGGAGAGCATTAAGATAGGTATGTGTGCCACAATAAGACATTTCCTTACTACATCTTGCATTCAACTAGACCTTAATTCAACCTATATTAGTCTAATCCCGAAAGTAAGCCACCCTTAGACCATGAAAGACTATAGACCCATAAGTCTATGTAATTGGCTTACAAAATTATATCAAAAATCCTCAACAATAGGTTAAAACCTTGGCTTACTACAATAATATTTGAATCTCAGTCTGCTTTCATCCCTAGTAGACTCATAAGCGATAATATCTTGCTAGCCCATGAATTTATGTATTCGCTTAAATTGGGCCATGTTAAAGATCATTCATATGCTCTTAAACTAAATATCAACAAAGCCTTGATAAGTTAGAGTTACCATTTTTAGAGAATATCATGAGGAGAATGGGTTTCTCTGTACGTAGTGGATATATTGGATTTTAAGTTGCATTAGAGCTATTTCTTATTAAGTGTTGGTAAACAGGAGGCCTACGGGTAAAATCTATCCTTCGAGGGGGATCCATCAAGGAGATCCCCAATCATCTTACCTATATATCATATGTATTGAATGCCTTACATCTCTAATAGACAAATTTTAGGAGGAGTCCCTAATACATGGAGCCAAATTAAGTAAATGAGCTCCCACACTAACTTATCTTTTGTTTGTGGAGGATTCACTCCTATTTTGCTGGCCAACAAAGAAGGACATTGAAAACTTACTTTTTATCCTACAAACATATGGACAACTCAGA
Source organism: Biscutella auriculata (assembly GCA_900406285.1). Taxonomy (NCBI): domain Eukaryota; kingdom Viridiplantae; phylum Streptophyta; class Magnoliopsida; order Brassicales; family Brassicaceae; genus Biscutella; species Biscutella auriculata. The sequence goes on along the minus strand of OVAO01000398.1, from coordinate 5,065 downwards.
AAATGGTTAATCTAAAAAAATCCACCTTGTTCTTTAGTAAAGGTACAACTCAGGCCCTTTGAGAGGAGATTCAACAAACCCTGCAAATTGAAAAAATTGGAGATTTGAGTTGTTACTTGGGCCTATCAGATACTATTGGTAAAAAAAAACGACCACCCTCTCTTATCTGGTTGACAAGATCATAAGTAAAGTCTCATCATGGAGCACAAAATATTTTTACCTGGTTGCCATAGAAACCTTAATTAAAGCTGTTTAATGTACCTGTCTACATACACAATTACTTGTTTCTTGCTTCCACGTACAATTTACAACGAGAAGATTAAAATTATGAGATACTTTTGGTGGACAGGAAAGGATCACAAGAAGGGTATCCCTTGGACGGCTTGGAAGCAAGTAACCAAATCAAAAGCAGATGGGGGACTCGATTTTAGAGATATCAGATGCTTTAATGTGGCTTTCCGAGCTAAGTAGACGCGAAATATCCTAAAACAGCCAAATACAATGCTAGCAAAGGTGTACCAAGCTAAATATCTCTAAAAAAGTGACTTCATGAGAGCAAATTATACCATAGACCAAGTTATGGGGTGGAGAAGCTTCCTTGAGAGTAGAAACCTTCTTATGGGAAAATTGAGATGGATGATAGGAAATGGGAAGAAGGTAAAAGTATGAGATGATAAGTGGTTTAAGGATGATAATGACAATTATAGAGTTGCAAATAGCCCCCAGAGACACTCCTATCTGAACCTCAAAGTTAGCGACTTGCTCTTGCCAGGTACTCAATGTTGGAACCTGACCTTGCTTAATCAACTCTTCCAACCTTCTGAGGTGAAGAAAAAAATACGAATAAGGCCTGGGAGATAGAATCAAGAGGTTTTCCAACGTGGATGGAAACGAGAATAGGCCAATACACAGTTAGTAGTGGCTATAAATTGATATGCAACGCAATGATTCAAGATACTAGGAATGAGGAAAATCGCTTATCCAAAAGGGTAACTCACTTTATCTAGAACCTCAAGTGCCCGCAAAAGATCAAATTCTTCATGTGGAGACTGATGTTTAATGCAATACCCTCCTTCACCAACCTTTAAACTCATTACAATCCTCTCTACATGCTCTATTTATTGTAGGGTTTCAAAGGAGGCGTGGGACTTAGTGTAACACCGGCGTCCCGGTAAGCTGACTGGACCGGGGTTAGATTAGGCTATCGAGTAAATCGATTGAGGCCGTGTTCGCAAAGAAGTGATAATTTTCACTAAGTGTTGGATGGATTGATGGAATCAGTCAAGTGCTAGTCAAGACTTAGGCAATTTGGAGGGGAGTTGCTAAGTATGAAGATCGGATAGCCGAGAGTGTTCGGTTCAGGAAGTTTCTATCTTAGGAAAGTTTCCAAATGAGGCAGGTTCTAAGTAAGGCAGTTGCCAAGTTGGGCAGTTTTCGAATCAGGCGAGATGTCCGAATCGGATAAGGATCAGATGATGCTAGATTTTCGGAGTTGGTCCTTGCTGACTCGATCAATTGAGTGACTAGATTAACCGATTAGTCTGAGTAGAGAGATCAATTTCGTTGGTTAAGTTAGATCTCGCGGTTTGAGATGATCAGTCCTAGATTTGAGGGATTTGGTTGGGCTTGCTAGGGTTTTGGGCGAGTGGATAAGGCTGGGCGCGCGCGAAAGGTTCTAGAAAGAGAATATTCTTGGACTGAGTTCGAATTGAAGAGAATATTGCGGGTTGTTGGCATATTCTCTAGGGTTTTCGCTGAGAGAGAGAATATAGGGATTCGGTTAGGTCTGTGGAGCTCCCCAATATAAAGAGACCCACTCTCCTCATAAATCCCATTCAGAACTCAGAGAGAACTTAGAGAAAATCTGAGAGAAGGAGAGCCCCCGCCGCCGCCGCCGAGAGCCACCGCCGCCGAGTCAGATCAGAGTTCAAGTTAGCTGAGTGAGTTAATGAGTTCAGCGAGTCAGCTGAGTCAGGTCCGAGTTAGTCGGTCAGTCAGATCAGTCCGGGTTCCACCGAGTGCTTAGCGAACCGAGTTTAAGGTGAGTTCGAGACCCCTTGCTTGATCTGTGTAATCCGGTCCGGTCCGTTCACCTCGTGGGTTCGATGTTGGCTTGATAAAACGATTGCTTGTCTTGATCCGGTCAGATGTATGATCGGTGTCCTGAACCCTTGTGGTTGCTTGATCCCTGAATGGGTGTTTCCTGGGCCTTATGGCTGCTTGATCCCGGTTAGGGTGTTCTTGGGCCTTCGTGGCTGCTTGGGCCTTTGTGGCTGCTTGATCCCGGTTAGGGTGTTTGTTATATAGGCTAGATGAGTTATCGGAATGTGGTGCGGCCGCAGACTGATTGATCTCTAGTTGTTTACCCAATATTTTCCTGATAGTTGCGCGGTTTGAGTGGGTCGGGATAACCGAATTCACTAGGCAACTTTGTGTTGCTGAAAAACCTTCTTTGTGATTGCAGATTGTTTAGGTTCGGATGCTAGGCAGTGATGCTTGTAGCGGCTGCGAGGAGTCAGGCGAGGATCAGAGGATAAGATGGATTTATCTGGTTAGCTAGGTTAAGTATTTTCGGATTAATAGGTTGTTGTTTAGCGAACCTTTATACTTCCTTGCTTGTTTTTACTTAACCAGATGGAATAAATGAGGTTTTCGATTTATTGTCTGAAATTTGGCTAAGTATGGAAATAAAACTAGAATAGGAAAAATCGACTAAGTAATTCGAAATAAGGAAATTCGGGTTAGGGTTTCACAAGTTGGTATCAGAGCGCGGTCGATTCTAGTACTTAGCTGGGTTATTGGGTATCCATCTGTCCAATCTCCTGACAACTCGCGGTAAGTTTCTTGTCTTGTTGTTTAAGTTAAGCAGGTTATCTTAAACGTTGGATTTTGGCCTTGTAGATGGTCAATAGAAATACCGGAGCTTTGGCAAGAAGGATTGTGGGTGATGATTCATCCGAGGAGCGTGATGCTGGTAGCGCTGGAAATGCTGCGAGAGCACGTTGGGAAGTTCCAGTGAATGGGGATGCGGCTAATGCTGGGAATGCCGCGAACCAAGGAGAGCAAGTGGGCATGGATGTGTTGCTTAACCTGATGGCACAAGTCTTGGAAAGGCTGCCCGTGCCAGGGCAAGCACCAGTGGCGCCTCCGCCTCCGCCTGCTCGGGATGAATGGCCGGTTGTTGAGGAAGCGGTTGTGGTGGAGCGGCCACCGAGTTATCTGACGGTCATGGACCATATACATAAATTGGAAACGAAATTCTTTGATGGGGATTCCAAGTTGGTTTAAAGAAAAGAAAGAGAAAAATCTAGAAGAGGACATGTTCAATTTCAGTTTCAATAGTGTATATATGTTTTAATATCGATTATATATTCAACAAATTCAAATTTATTTCATAGAATTAAATTAAAAACTTGATTTAATTTGTATTATTATGATTCTCGGCCTATTAATATTTAAAATCTTCATCTTGATTTTGTTATGATATCTATTTCAATTATGAATAATATTTTCAGATCTTTTTAATGTGACATCGTATAACTTTTAATTTAGTTTGATAAACATAAAATAATTAATAAAAGTTACTGAAAATAATATTTCTAAATGTTGTCAAAATATATTATCCCATCAATCGCAGTTCCATTGAAATATTACCAGGAAATCCATCGATTTCTTTTGTCAAAGATCTGCAAAAAAAAAAGTAATCATCAAAGTTTTGTACCAGAAATAGTAGGACAATTTCATCAAAAAATGTAAGAAACTATTGGCAGAAGTACGCTAACACAATCAATAGACTACATATGATAGTTTATAATATGATGATAAGGTTTTATTACACATTTTTTTTCTTATAACTCTTTTCCTAAACGCTAAAACAATCAATGCACACAGAGCAGAGCGTTAAAGGTTTTTTAATTAAATCATGAACCGAATTTATTAAAATTATATTTAGATCCAATGATTTGTAGAATTAGTGTGGTTCCAATAATTCGTATTTCGTAAGGACAAAGAAGCTTTTACTAAATACAAAGCTTTGTGAGGGGAGTGGTGGAGAATAAAAAGAGAACTCGTTTGCAAAATGAATATTTTTTTTATATTATAAGTTAAACTTTATTGAAAGTTTGATATATTAATTAAGATAACTTAATTAGTATATGTGCTGAGTTTGACTTAATCTTCTAACTTTATTTAAATTTGGAGAGAATCCGCGTGATACGCAGATCTTTATTTATAAATATATATTTTGTATTTTAAAGTCGGAATTTGACCGGTTTGCCTGATATATTCAATTTTAACCACATCTTCCCAGCATCATGAACTTTTAAAGCTTTCATGGAACCTCGTTTCTCTATGACCGTTGTTTAGTCATTGAGAGTTTATCACCATCTTTCCTTCAACTTCGACTTTCATAATTGCGTATAATATTTAAATATTTAAAATTTAATAATAATGATTTTATATAAGTTTTTTTGCAAAAAATCNTCATTAATCATGTCAACTTTTGTAACAATATCATCCTGCAACCCTCAAAGTATATAAAATTTAAAATTTGTATCTATTCATGTATAAACATCAAAACTATGTCGTTTTGATAAAATATTAAATTAAAGCAAAAATGAGAAACATGAGAATTGAACTCATAACTTCATCAACTTCACAACATACTCTTTACCAAATGTCCCATTGACTTTTTTATCAAAATTTATACTATAATAAATATAATTATATTTTATTTAAGGGAATGTAGACCCACCCTAATAATTGATCAATCCCTATGAAAATTACGTTTCACTTAGTTGCTACACTACTCTCCCTTCAAGAAATCTTGTGTAAAATTTCAAAGAAATAATAAAGTTCTTTTCTAAAAGAGTACATTTGGTGAATAATACTGGAAAATACATGAGAATTTTCTAATAAAAAATCTACACTATTAAAACAGAATAAATCTACTACAAATAAGTTATGGTGGACTATTTTCTAGGATGACATAAATTAAATATATCTAGCAAACTAACTAAGATATTAAATAAAGAAGATATATTTAACCTACAAAAATAATTAAATT
>OVAO01000397.1:0-21786 GCA_900406285.1 Biscutella auriculata | reverse complement strand
ACCAGAGGGTTTAAAGAATAATGGAGCTCAATTTGGCCTATATATATATATATATATATTAGCAAAAAAGTTTCGATCAGCCTGCGAATCTGTTAATAATACTCTTTACTTGAGCAGAAAGTATATGTATCACAACACTTAACTTGCACCAGAAACAATTCTGAATCACCAACTTATTTCTTTATCAAACTTACTTGAAAGGAAAATGATAGTGTATAATTAACATGGCAATCATCCGGCGCCGGAAAGACTTATCAAGTCTATTGCTCTCACAAAGGGTGTGAGTAACCCTGTCAACAAGAAAGAGATTTTCTAGCACAAACATTTTTAGTTATAAAGTCTAGCACTAATCATCCCACAAAATAATGTAATCATATAAGAAGTCATAATCGCCCGTTTTTGCTTTCCTCATCGTCAAGTGGTGCTTGAAGTACAGAACCTGGTCCAACCTGCAAAACTGAAGAACTGTTAAGAAAGAGTTTGCATACTCCACAGACAGAAACATATTTCATAACAATATAGAGATATAGCAATCAACAAAAGTTGGAAGTTAAATCATTTTAAAATATTAATTTCTTACAGTTATGTTGTAAACTTGAGATAATGAAAGTCTCTGGCCTTTAATTGCATCCACGCGCCCGGTGAGCTCCAACATTCCTTGACCATATACACCCAACTTCACGTTACAAGTAATGACGGAATTTTCCTACAGCAAGAAGAAGTCAAAATCTGCTTTCCAAAATCAAATGACAGAAGAAAGAGAACCACGATAAAATTTACATGTATACCGTTAGAACTGCAGGGTTGCGAACTTCAAGGACAGAGGACGGCACCGCAGGGTTTCCTTCACCATCAATTTTTATCACAGAATTCAACATGAGCAACATCTTCGTAACAAGTCGTAATGCACCAAAAACCTTCATTTATGGACAAAATAACTTGACACAACGAAACATATAGGAAAAGAAAGACAGTAAAAGGGAAACGAGAATGTTACTACTTGACTAATTCAAACACACGAACTAGTCTTATTTCTAAGTTGGCGCCAAATACTTCAACAATTCCTCCCTTGAACTTAACTCTCTTGAGAGCTTAGTTCACAATGACCATTCCAAGCTCGTCTCTGATCTTCTGGAAAGAAACCATCTTCAACGACTTGGTCATCATGTCTGCTAGATGTTCCTCAGTGTTGCAATACACAAGCTTAACTACTCCTTCCTTAGTTAAGTCACGGATAAAATGATAGTGTACCCGGATGTGTTTCGACCTCCCGTGTAGGACTGCATTTCTCTATAATTTGATGGTAAACGTATTGTCGCACAGTAGCTCCATTTCTCCAATTTGTTCATGTCCAATTTCCAGCAAGATCCTTCTCACCCAAATTGCTTGACAAACACATATTGTTGTTGCAACATACTCTACTTCGGGTGGAGAGTGTTACGATAGGTTGTTTTCTTGAGGACCATGCAATAGCTCCTCCACTCATTAGGAAAACATAGTCGGATGTGCTTTTGCTGTCATCCGAATCACCAACATAGTCACTATCGGTATAGCCTACAAGCTTGCTTTCTCCCTTCCGTTTGTACCAAATGTCGTAGTCCATAGTGCCTTTAAGATAACGCATAATCCTCTTTGTTGCTGCCAGATGCAGCACAATTAGGTTTGCCATGAAACGGCTAATGAGACTCACCACGAACATAAGATCTAGATGAGTGGCAATAAGGTACACCAGGCTCCCAACCATCTGCTTATAAAGAGTTGAATCAACTCTTACGCCATATGTATCTCTGCTGATTTTTTGCCTGGGAGCCATTGGATTTGAGACTGAATTAAAATCTTCTACTCCAAACCTTTCTATCACTTCAGCTACATACTTCTTCTGACAAATTCGAATACCATCAATGTTCTGCACTTATATTCCCAAAAAATATCTCATCCTCCCTAAATCTGTCATATCGAATTCTTTCTTCATCAAACACTTGAACTCATTCAATAACTTCTCATCATTTCCAGTGAATAGCAAGTCATCAACATAAATGCTAATGATGAGTATGTTACCTCCTTCTTCTTTGATGAACAGAGTTTGCTCGCTTCTACTGCTTTTGAAATTCTCCTTGAGCAAATAGGCTTATATGCGACTAAACCATGCTCTAAGAGCTTGTTTCAGTCCATAGAGGGCCTTATGAAGTTTGTACACCATGTTTTCTTTCCCAGTTACTTCATAACCCTGAGGTTGTTGCACAAATACATCTTCTTCCAAGCTTTCGTGTAAGAAAGTCGACTTGAGATCTAACTGAAAAACTCTTCATCCTCTTTGTGAGGCTAAAGCTAAGATCATCCTCATTATGTCCATTCGAGCTACAGGGAAAATACTTCATTGTAGTCAACCTCATACTCTTGATCATATCCTTTGATTACCAATCTAGCTTTGTGCTTGTCAATTTGTCCTAGCTTATTGAGCTTGGTTTTGTAAATCCATTTCACACCTATTGTTTTAGCACCATTCGACAAAGTTACCAAATACCATGTGTTGTTTTTTTCTATTGATCTGATCTATGAATCCATTGCTCGCCTCCATTTATGTTAAGGTGTTGCTTCATGAAAGCTGGTTGGATCAGAGATGATCATAAATGACAGGTTCTCATAGTCTCGTTCTTCAGTTTGTGCTAAATGTGCTTCTGAATCTGACAGATTTTCTCCTGTGATGTAAGATGCAACCCAGATTGGTGGTCTTCTGATCCTTTTTTATGAAGACGTTGAAGCTACAAAAGTATCAGGGATTGGTGCAACAGGTGTTGCAGGAGTATTGATTGCAGGATGTAGAGCAGTAGGAGAATTAACCAAATTTCCTGACTTATCTTCTTCTACTTGCTCTATATCGTTTCCATTTTGCACTGCTTCATCATCTTCATTGTTTTCAGTCTCCAAATCAGCTTCCTCTTATGTGATTTCATAATCTTCTATCCATTCAAGTTCCTCGTTTCTGTCTAGTGGAAAGCTTTCCTAATTCCATTTCTTGTCTTCTTCAAAGACTATGTCTCGACTGACGTATACTTTTCCTTCCACAGGATCAAACATTTTGAAGGCGTTCGATTCACTGTTGAAGCCGATTAAGACACATTTCACACTCTTATCATCAAGCTTTGTTCTCCTAGCATCAGGGATGTGAACATGACCTATGCAACCAAAGATTTTGAAATGCTTGACTGATGGCTTAAGCCCACTCCAAGCCTCCTCATGTGTCACGTCCTTTACAATCAGAGTTGGAGAACGACTGAGTACATGATTCACCCATTGAACTGCATCTGGCCAGAAAGTCTTCGACACCTCCTTCTCTGACAACACAACTCTTACCATGTTCATTATGGTTTGATTTTTACGCTCTGCAACTCCATTTTGTTATGGAGTGTAGGCAGTTGTCAATTGCCTCTTGAGTCCTTGCTCCTGACAATAAAGCTTGAAATCCTTTGAGTTGTACTCTCCTCTCCTGTCTGTTCTCAGGCACTTAATGAATAAACCAGACTGCTTTTCAACCAATGCCTTGGATATTTTGAAAGTATCAAAGGCTTATGACTTCTCTAGCACAAAATATATCCATGTCTTCCTGGAGAAATCATCAATAAAGTTGATTAAGTACCTCTTGTTGTTGTTTGATGATGGAGTTATCGGTCCGCATAGATTAGAGTGAATGAGCTGCAACTTCTCTGTAACTCTCCATTTGTTATGTTTAGGAAATGGAACTCGATGTTGGTTCCCTTTCACACACGATTCACATAGCACACTTGCTTATTCAAGTGCAGGTAATCCCAATACCATCTCCTTGTGTTGTAAAGTAAGCAGGCCCTTATGACTAAGATGATCGTACATGTGATGCCATAGCTCAGCTTGGTCTGAAATGTTGATTTGAAGACACCTTTCTTTTGTCAACTTTCCATGTGTTTCTCCGAGTAAGATGAACATGCGGTTTGTACTCATCACTGATTCTGCAATTTTTCGTTTGGTAGGATGGTATATGCCACACGTCTGATGTTCTCCTCCTTTGAACAATATATTTATCCCTTTTTCTTGCATTTTTCGAACGCTTAGCAAGTTGTTCATGAGTTCGGGAACATAGTAGACATCCTTCACTACACAGCTTACCCTTAAAGATGATCTCCACTGTGCCTTTGCCATTAACCATCAGCTTATGGTTGTTTCCGAGCTTAACATTGTGAGTGAAGGCAATGTCAAGGTCAGAAAACATGTTTGGCTACCACACATGTGGTTTGATCTCTACATAGTGAGCTCCATTCTTTGTGATTGGGCATTCATAGCTGAAATGATCAAGCTTGTGACAGTTGTAGCATTCGAGTAACACTTTTTTTATAGCACGCCCTCTTCCTCTGCCTCTTCCTCGATAAGATCCGTTGCCTCTCCCTCCTATGTTGAGTGCTCGATCTTCCTCTCCATAATCACTCTTCTTGAATTTATTTTCATGAACTGACAGTGAGCTCTGAATGTCATCAATAGTCATGGCACTCATGTCTTTAGATACCACGACATAGGTAAATTTGTCTATCAGTGTGCGAAGAATCTTCTCCACGATCTTCGAATCAGACATGTCTTCTCCATTACTTCTCATCTTGTTAGATGATGTGTGTGTATTTTGATAGATTTGCCATTCGGTTTTTATTTGTTTTGCATTAGAATATGGTGCATTTTAGAGTCTTATAGGTTGCATATTGCACATCATTTCCCATTTCAGGTGAGAAGGATACTAGAGCGATGAACCGAGCAAAAAAGGAGCAAAAGAGAGGATTTAGGGAGAAAGGATGACCAAGTATCAGAATCGGAGGAGCGCCCCGATCAAGCACCCTGGTCGTGCGTCCTGTCTTGACTGGTGCACTTCCACTGGTGGCGTAGTCGGTGTACAGACCAGCGCAACTCCCCTGACCCGAGATAGAAAGGTTCCACCGGTCAGACATCACTCCATCGTCCCAACCGGTGCAGACCCTCCGAAACCAGTTTTGACCAAGTCTTTGTTTCCCTTTTTGAATTGTAATTTGGTTTAATATAAAAGGGCGCCAATAACTAAAATCCTAGGGGGGATTCATTCTTAGTTTCTATCTAGTTTTTGCTTTCTTTGGAGTTCTTATTTTTGTATCGATCTTTCTATTGCAATTATTCTTCTTAATTACTCATCTCATTTAGATTTCATTTCTCTTTTTACTCTAAGAATCATGAAAATAAACGCACAAAGTGTTATGTTCATGATGTGTGAGTAGTCCCCTTAGCCTATGGATTAAGGTAGATTAGAGCCTTGATGGATTGCTTTTGATGTTTATGAATGATTAGAACAAAGTCTTCTTCATGGTTATCAATCTTAATGCTTAGATTTGATTGATGACCCTATCTATAAACCTAGGGCATTTCATGCCAAAAAGGTGTTCGATGAAATTCCCCAACCAGATAACCTTGTTGTTTATTGATCTTTTCCAAGAGATTGTGTTAGGATTGATAAGTTGTTGTACGGAATTGCTTTTATTGCTTCTTAATTGTGCGATTAGCCAAGAGATTGTGAGGTTGCATGATTAGGAAAGAGGTTCTTATCACGAGAGTGAATTAGCCTAGGTTGAGATTCTTAGACATAAGACGTACCTAATAGCAAAATTGAACATCACTAGTTAGTCAATTGACCGCCCAATTAGATTGCCTTGGTCCATATCCTTGTTTTAATTCTAGAATTTACATTTATTCGGTTTCGTTGACTTTTTGGTTGACCATGCGTTTTGCTTTATCTCAGTTGATTCATTTGCGTAGGATTATTCAGTGGCAAAACATACCCTATTTATTGCACCTAGACCTAGCTAAATTCTCCATAGGATTAGTGCGTTATCACCCACCTGAGTTTGGTTCGACAATTCCCTTAACCCCCATTATACTACGTTGAAAGTAGGTTTACTAAACCGTAGTAAAAACGACTACTTATCAATTGGTGTTGTTGCCGTTTTGGGTTTTGTGTTAGCCATTAGTTCTTTGAATTTCTTAGGGACTAGATTTTTTATTTTGAAGGTTACTAATATTTCCACTTGTTTGACGTTGATTTCAGGTACTAGAAACATCATGGAATCACCACCTATGCGCACCACCAGAGATACCTATGCACCTCATGTTGCCAATGAAAGACATGGAATACAAGCACCACCTGTGGATGCCCCAAACTTTGAAATCAAGGATATTTAGATTAAATTGGTTAAAGACAACTACCATGGACTTCATTCAAAAAACCACATCAATCATTTGGTATACTTTGATAGGATTTGTGATACAATTAAACTACAAAATGTCACTGAGGAAGCCTATAAACTCCGGTTATTCCCTTTCTCGTTGGGAGGTCTTGCACAAGATTGGGAGAAGAATCTGGCACCAAACACGATTCTCACATGGGATGGTTGCAAAAAGGCATTCTTACAAGTATTCTTCTCTCCATCCAGGACAACTTCACTAAGGAATGACATCACAACTTTCAAACAGCAAAAAAGGGAATCCCTCTATGACGCTTGGAAAATGTATAAAGAATACATAAGACAAGATTTGTTCTACCATTTACCACTCTCTTTAATCCTGAGTGGTCAGACTCACTTTTAGTTTGGTAACATTTCATTTATCCAACCTCTTTTTCTAGCTTCTTGTCGTTCTTTTTCATGTCAGTTAATCATGTGTAAAAATTATGGAGAGAATTTTGCTTAACTTGGCTTTTTCTGTTGTCTAGTTAGTAGAAAATCTTAGGTGGTTAAATAACGATTTGATATCTAATTTTGACAACAATGCTAGTGTGTTTTCTTAGTAGCCATAAGGAGTCTACCATTGGGGGTTTTAAATCCATGATGTAGTGTTTTGAATTGAAAAACGAGGTTGAAAGTGTCTACCTTGATTTGTTTATTGCTTGAAAGTAAAACCAAGGAAAAAGAGAAGAAGATTGATCAGTTCCCATACAACTTCGATCGATCCACAAAGGTGTACCAAAAAGTTCGATTGATCCTTTAAGAGATCGATCGATCCCTTAAAAAAAGACAGAAAAGGGGAAAAGAAAAGGAGGAAAAATAAAGAATGTCTCGTTTAGGTTTTGTGTTTAGTTCAGTTCTTATTAGTTTTTGATCTAGGTTAGTTGATCTCTACTTCTAGGTAGTATTATTGCTCAAGGTCCCTCACTTACCCTCTCTCTCATGTGATTTTGAATATTGACATGAACCTTCTTGATAACTTGTTATGAACACCTCAAACACTTTAACCTCACTATCAAAATAGCATCCTTCCATAATCACCTAATCCTCTTTCCTTGATTGAAAGACCTCTTAATGATGCCAACCTATAATAAATGCAGTGAATTAACTGATTTGAATACATAGTCTATTTAGGTTTTAGATTCAACGTACGAACATGTATGGATGGTCATTGTGGAAATCTTGGAAGAATGCACTAACATGTTTAGTTTTATGTGATCCACAAGTTAAGTCTAGTTCATGGTCAGTGGAGGAAAAGAGAGTACCTATGATTCTCCATTCGTGGGATTTTTATTGTCTTTACTTGAGGACAAGCAAATATTCAAGTCTGGAAAAATTGAAATATCCTGATTATAAGGGTCTGTGACTTGTTTTTAACATGCTTACAATCCTTGATATAGTCAATAAAGATGTTTTTAGAGTTTATTTTGTGTTCGTTTAGGTTTTACAGGTCTAGAGTTGATATTTGAAGAAAATAAGCTTTTGGAAATGATTACAATAGGATTTGAAGAATTTTGGATCCGTCAAACTCAAGATCGATCGAATGCTATCAAGGATCAATCCATCAACTGATCCCCAAAATGGAAAATTTCATAATTCCGCTTTTCGAAGCCCAAACCCAAGAGAAACCCTAATGTCGATCCCAAGACTCTATAAAAGCAAAAAAAAAAAAAAACACGAGTTCTAGGCAACACTTAATTTTTGTTAAAAAAATGTAGTCTATATTTTCTTTCTAGGGAGATAAATTTGATTTAACAGTTTTGTATCTTGAACCCTTTTTATTTATTTTATTCTAGTATTGTTTTATTGCTCTCATCAATGTCTTGTTTGAATTTTTGATCATGTATGAGTAGTTTAATAAATTGGATCTAGGATTTTCACAAAAAGAGAATTCAAGTTCATATTGAATTAAGGTTTTGAGAAAAAGGAAAATAGTAGGATCCTTCCTTAGTTTCTAGGTTTAAGATGATTTAAGTCTTATAAACAATTTTTGTCTCTCCCAGAAATCTAAGCCGTTCCTGAAAAACCCCTTTTGAATTCCCAAGTTCGATTTTCTTATTATCTTTACATCTCTAAGGCTTATCCTGTTTTTTACTGTTTTCTTAGTTGCTAGTTACAAATCACAATTTCTTAGTGATCCCAGTATACTATTGTGATTTGTCTTGTGCACTTGTAGATGGTTATCTAAGGTAAAACTCGGAGATATCAATTCTTTATTGGAGTATCGAACGAGACTCCATTAACCACAAACCATATACCATCATTGTAATCAATCCGAGCTTGGTGTAAAATCAACATCTACATCCTCGTGAGCTTCATGTTTACTTCTCGACATGTGAAAATATGCTGAAAGTGGGGATGACTCGTGAACCATTCATCTTCGGTCGGAAACCCCTTTATCATATGCACGATTTCCATCATATGACACATCAGTCCAATCTTGCAAACTTTCATATACTACTCTGGGCCGAAGTAAAATTTCGCTAGTCTCATCGATAGAAAATCATTGTCCTATAAATATACTCATTTTAAATAACCCATTAAATATAATCGACCATTGGAACATCCATCAGAGTATCTTCTTAACTTGGTTCTTCATTTTCTTCCTTCTTAGCATCTTCTTCACTTACTTCTTCATTTCTTCTTTGAATTGGGCGGCTTCTACTTTGGGTTGAGCGGTTACTTCTCCGCTTTTATCATCTTCCTCTTTGACTTGATTGGCTTACTCTATGGTTTTGTTAGTTTCTTCATCGCTTTAAGTGGCTTCTTCATCAGTTTAAGGGGTTTCTTCGTCGTTTTTAATGGTTTTTCATCTGAGTGGCTTCTTCATCGATTTGAATAGATTCTTCTTCTGTTTGAGTTGCTTCTTCATCACTTTGAGTGGCATGAGTGGTTTCTTCTTCTATGGTATGAGTGATTTCTTCTTCTGCATTTTAAACGGTTTCTTCTTCTATCGGGGGAGCTTCGGACTCTTGATTTTTTTGAGATCAATTTCTCCAGCCAATGCTAGATTACTATTGCCTCTCACTTTAATACTGTGTGAATGGAATTAGTGGAACTCTTAGTCGATACTCGATCAAATTTTCGCTCCAACTCTATTTATTTTGATTTTGATTTCGGAATCATGAATGAGAGGAACTTGGAGAATCATGGTAAAATTGTGAAGAGTAATTTCCAATTTCAGTTACTAATAGAGAGAAATCAAAAGAAAGTTGGAACAACCATAGACAACTATGGAGGACTCAAGATGCAATTTCCAATAGCAGTTAAAAAAACCAACAAGACAACTATTAAAAATGATATCTGAGATTTCGATTTCAAAGGGAGCAAATAAGAATAAATTTTGCGAATAGATTTTTAGTTTTTGAATGGAATTTGAGAAACTTAAAATCCAAATCAATTTTGAATCGATTTGACTATTTTCAATTGAAACGAATTTTGAGGATTATTCGATTTTAGGTCAAAGCTGGATGAATATAATCCAAGTTTATGTCGTAACTACTCATTAGTTCAGAAGAAAAACTTCAAATTCATAAGAAAACATCTTTTATAAAGATGGAATCNTAGGATTTTCACAAAAAGAGAATTCAAGTTCATATTGAATTAAGGTTTTGAGAAAAAGAAAAATAGTAGGATCCTTCCTTAGTTTCTAGGTTTAAGATGATTTAAGTCTTATAAACAATTTTTGTCTCGCCCAGAAATCTAAGCAGTTCCTGAAAAACCCTCTTTTGAATTCCCTAGGTTCGATTTTTTATTATCTTTACATCTCTAAGTTTTATCCTATTTTTTATTGTTTTCTTAGTTGCTAGTTACAAATCACAATTTCTTAGTGATCACAGTGTACTATTGTGATTTGTCTTGTGCACTTGTAGATGGTTATCTAAGGTAAAACTTGGAGATATCAATTCTTTATTGGAGTATCGAACGGGACTCCATTAACCTCAAACCATATACTATCATTGTAATCAATCCACGCTTGTTGTAAAATCAACATCTACATTCTCATGAGCTTCATGTTCACTTCTCGACATGTGAAAATATGTTGAAAGTGGGGATGACTCGTGAACCATTCATCTTTGATCGGAAATCCCTTTATCATATGCACGATTTCCATCATATGACACATCGATCTAATCTTGCAAACTTTCATATACTACTCTGGGCCGAAGTAAAATTTCGCTAGTCTCATCGATAGAAAATCATCGTCCTATAAATATACTCATTTTAAATAACCCATTAAATATAATCGACCATTGGAACATTCATCAGAGTATCTTCTTCACTTGGTTCTTCAGTTTCTTCCATCTTAGCATCTTCTTCACTTTCTTCTTTGAATTGGGCAGCTTCTACTTTGGGTTGAGCGGTTACTTCTCCGCTCTTATCATCTTCCTATTCGACTTGATTGGCTTCCTCTTTGGGTTTGTTAGTTTCTTCATCGCTTTAAGTGGCTTCTTCATCAGTTTAAGGGACTTCTTCGTCGTTTTTAATGGTTTTTCATCTGAGTGGTTTCTTCATCGCTTTGAATAGATTCTTCTTCTGTTTGAGTTGCTTCTTCATCGCTTTGAGTGGCATGAGTGGTTTCTTCTTCTATGGTATGAGTGATTTCTTCTTCTGCATTTTAAACCGTTTCTTCTTCAATCGGGGTAGATTACCATTGCCTCTTACTTTAACACTGTGTGAATGGAATTAGTGAAATTCTCAGTCGATACTCGATCAAATTTTCGCTCCAACTCTATTTATTTTGATTTTGATTTTGGAATCATAAATGAGAGGAACTTGGAGAATCATGGTAAAATCTTGAAGAGTAATTTCCAATTTCAGTTACTAATAGAGAAAAACCAACTGACAACTATTAAAATGATATCTGAAATTTCGATTTCAAAGGGAGCAAATATGAATAAATTTTGCCCATAGATTTATAGTTTTTGAATGGAATTGAGAAACTTAAAATCCAAATCAATTTTGAATCGATTTGACTATTTTCAAATGAAACGAATTTTGAGGAGTATTCGATTTTAGGTCAAAACTGGATGAATATAATCCAAGTTTACGTCGTAACTACTCATTAGTTCAGAAGAAATTATTTGTAATAACACACAACTTCAGATTCATAAGAAAACATCTTTTACAAAGATGGAATTTGAGATCNAAAGATGGAATCTGAGATCACGTTTTATGGGAGAGTGACATTTGTGATCACCTTTTACGAAAGTGGCATTTCAACGGTTTATTCGTATCCCTTTAAATATTTTTTGTAATTTGAATTGACCACGAGAGGAGGTTTGGGTCATGGGTCCATTTAAGGGCCCAACGAATCCCAATTTAATCGCATCTCTTAATGACACGTGTTCAAAGTCAAGAGAAACTTTGGAAATTGACATTTTTGTCAAGACTCCAGACAAAGGTTTTGACATTTTCGTAACTAACAGGGAATATCTGTCGACAAAAAAAAGAAAAAAAAAAAAGACGAAATCGGAGTTTTATAAATATCCAAAAACCGGACTGGACAACCCCGAAAAGCCAAAAGGAACCGAGCCATAGATTATATGGAAAAAACAAAACCNTTTAAATATTTTTTGTAATTTGAATTGACCACGAGAGGAGGTTTGGGTCATGGGTCCACTTAAGGGCCCAACGAATCCCAATTTAATCGCATCTCTTAATGACACGTGTTCAAAGTCAATAGAAACTCTAGAAATTGACATTTTTGTCAAGACTCCAGACAAAGGTTTTGACATTTTCGTAACTNAAAAAAAAAAAAAAAAAAAACCAAATCGGAGTTTTATAAATATCCAAAAACCGGACTGGATAACCCCGAAAAGCCAAAAGGAACCGAGCCATAGATTATATGGAAAAAAACAAAACAAGCAGAGAGTAAAAAGAAACCAAAAAATCAAAGAAACCAAGAGCTTATAGGAATCATATCAATATCACCAATTTTAAACTTGGACTACGGCAATAAAGCNAGAGCTTATAGGAATCATATCAATATCACCAATTTTAAACTTGGACTACGGCAATAAATCATATGAGCGTATAATAATAATATTACATGGCAAAACCAAAACATATAAGCCCAAAAGATTTACGGACCAAGACCTGTTGCTGCGTTAGAGCGGCGGACCCGGAAAGGCACGGTACCTTACAAGCACCCATAAGCCACAAGATGCTTGTTTGGAGCCGTGACAGCACGAAACGAAACCAAAGCTGCTGAATCTGCAAAAGAGTTTTATAGAAACCCATTGCACTCGATTTCTGTTTGCCTTTTGTCACACTCAGCCATTGAAAGGAAGTTTTGGGTTTTGTGTGTTTTGGTTAGGTTGAGCTTGCCCGGAAAGGTTTAGCGGCTGCGTGTAGTGTGACAATGGCTGCGAGTAGAGTGAATTCGGGAGACCCTGAGCAGAGTAGACAACACAGTTGTTAGTATATTATCAACAGAAACATGTGTAAATAGACAAACATGGGTAAAACTAGTTATCCCTCGATTGTTTTATAACGTTTAGTGTTTACTTTTTCTAAATGTACTTTCCACTTTCCCCATCTTAAGCAAAATTCATTAGCTAATTGTAAATTAAAAAACACCAGAANAGACAACACAGTTGTTAGTATATTATCAACAGAAACATGTGTAAATAGACAAACATGGTGAAAACTAGTTATCCCTCGATTGTTTTATAACGTTTAGTGTTTACTTTTTCTAAATGTACTTTCCACTTTCCCCATCTTAATCAAAATTCATTAGCTAATTGTAAATTAAAAAACACCAGATGCAACACACAAGGAGATATATTTCACCATCTTAACTTTCCGCTTGTGTGTGCAATTTGCACAAATACTAGGTGAAAATCAGAAGATGGTTTATATATAGAAAATGTGAGAAAACCCAAAAAATGAACTTTTCTTTCTTCATGTAAACGCAACCTTAGATATTTTTATTCAAACAATCAGGGCATAAGAATTAGGATTTTGATTCCTGATTTGACAAACCTGAGACTGAAAATTAGGATTGTTCACACCAAATGAATTTTGTTGTTCATCATCCTGGGTTGGGTTGATAAAGCCAGCTTGGGTGAAAAGACCTTGTGCTCCATGTGTCATATACTCCTGTACGTGCAACAATAGGCTCAAGATGAATGTGGAAGAATAAAAACTGTGTTAAAAACAAAAACCAAGTGAAACAGACCTGAGAAATGATATCATTACTCCCACCAAAACCAGAATAACCGCCTTGAGAACTCTGATTCATAAAGCTACCAGGAAACGGGCCATGGGCTCCTTGTGTGGCATAATCAACAGCGTATCCTCCCTGTGGGGCCTAATAACAAGAATCAAGTCCCAAAACTCAACAAACACAGCCATCATGACAAATGAAAAAAGTGGGTAGTGGTTCCTATGCAAATCACTAAGAAAATATCAACTTTGCAGGAATATAGTTAAAGCATTTTGCCAAACACCTATCTATAGTATGTAATGGTAGAAAATTATTGGCATCATAGAGAGAAACCTGTGTGGAAAAGTCGGCCATGTTGTAAGGGACGTGAGATCCCTGGCTTTTAAAATCATCTCCCAAGAAATCCTGGTGGAATTGGCAAAATAAAGAGATTTTAATAACAGACAAATGGTAGAATGCACACTGCGACCAAATCACCAAGCAAACATTAAACACTGAGAACCTGAGATATGCCACCCATAGAAAATCCATCCCTGAACGCTTGGTTAGGCTGAAAATGCAACAATGGCATCAGAATTTAAGATAAAACAAAAAAAAACGGAGCTTTAAGGACTCTTAAAAGATTACATATCCAGGTTGGGATAGCGGACCACCAGGTGAAGGCTGGCTATTTGGACTATCTAAGTTTGTATTGGGGCCAATTGTTCCAACATTAAGGTGGCCACCAACGGAAGTTCCACGACCAGCTCCAAAACCCTGATTTCCGGGTTGAGAAGCTTGAGGAACAGCACCAACAGGTCCACGAGTTGGAATAGCATATGGCTGAGGAGGACCACCAGGAAACGATGAAATTGGAACCCTAGGCATAGGGAAGCCAGCAGGGTGTAAGCCGGGTCTTGCACCATTAGGCGGGCCAGAAGGCAGATAAGAACCACCGGCTGAATCAATGGAAGAATAACTTGGCTAAACGACAGGAGGGCAAATATAAACACAAAAAAGGGCACTGGACATTTACCCCTTCCACGACTGCCTCTTCTGTCAGTATTACCCGAACCATAACTGTTATTTCCAATCATGCCCGCGCCACCGCCATAATATAGTCTCCGATCATTATAAATCTAACATCAAGTACAGACGAGGATAAAAATGTTCAAAGAACCTATCATTGTAATCTACGTTTACGTACAACATCAAGGTTCATTTGGTACCTTTCTTGGTTTCTGAAATTGTACCATGCTCTGTTTTAAGTTATTAAGAGGCCCCTCGACCAAACACTCATGCTCCTGTCGGTTAAAAAGAAAACAAGGAGCTCAATACAGTATCGGAAACCTATTATTATTACGGAATATGATAAAAGCCAAAAGCTTCAAAAGGAATGATTGTGAGTGGCACCAGAAGGTGACAATGACAATCCAGCAAAAGAAATCATTTCTGCTTTAAGAATATAGATGTACCTTGTAATGTGTCAGCAAGCCATTCCACAGAGGCTGTTTACTAAGAACCTTTGGGTTCCCAAGTATAACGATTCCATAACGAGCACGCGTAAGTGCAACATTAAGCCTCCGTGGATCATTAAGGAATCCAATGCCCTGAAAATAATGTTTCGTAGAAGCAATGAACCACAGGTCCCCACATTGAGAAGTAAAACCATTAAACAGGGTACACAGTGTAGTGTTTCATAAACGTAAAAGCACGACAAACCTGATGTTCGTTGCTTCTCACGCAGGACAATATAATGTAATCTTTTTCCCTTCCTTGAAAAGAATCGACACTAGCAACCTGTAGATACAAGAGAATGTTAATTAAATGACCGGACTAAGCAGATCTTTAAAAACAGATCTTGAAGATCTTGAAAATACTACCTCAATTTCCTTGTAAAGTTGCTGTCGGAGAGAACCATTTCTTGCCATGTAATTCACAATGTATGCTCTCTGCCCCTCGTAAGGAGTTATCACCCCAATCTGGTAACAGCAGTCATAATTTGAGAACAGATACCACAATAATTTGCTGGACATAAGTAAGGAATCACAGTACAGTACACTCACCTGACTGGGGACAACTCCACTCTTTAAGAAAGCTGTCACAAGTTTCTCCACATTAGCAGCTTCTGTTCTATTTAGATATGATGTTCCACTAGCACTGATTTCCTCTTGTCCCAGCTACAAATTGAAATACAAGAAAAAGGAAAGCAGAGAAGTGCAATGAGTTTGCTTTTGAAGGGTTTTTGCACTTGGTGGCAGGCCTAGGGCTCCGACAGGGCATAAAGGTTCTAAACTAATTATAGCGAAAAATTTAGTACCTGGACATAGAAAAACATGGGCCGGTTAGGCACAGGCCATGCGAAATCAATCCCTGTTGTTTGCCTTTCAATAATTGTGACTCCATTCTGTAGTGTTCCTTCATAGAAGCTGTTGGATGGAAACTCGGACAATGCTGGATGCATACGATATTGAACCTGTAATAAAGTACATGAAAAGATTAAGTAGGGAATAACTAGATGTAGTGAGAAGGGAATAGAAAATATTCTTTAAATCCCTGTGAAGCTATTACCAGACTCAGAAATAATAAACAGAAAACTTACATAACTTCCCCTCAGAAACGTGTAAAAAAAATCTTCCCCTCAGAAAATGAAAATATTATAGAATAAAATTTCATTTCAAGTGAAATTAAAATCGCACCTGCAATCTAATTGGTTTAATACCAAGAAGCACAAGACGTTCAAAAAGAGACTGTGCCAAGCCAGCACGAGCTGCTTTCTTGCACATAATGACAGGGCCAAGTTGACAATGATCACCAACAAGAACAACCTAGTGCCAACAGTTTCTGTTAGCAAAAAATAGAAAATGACGTCGACAAGCCAGTTCTTTAAGAAAACAATACCTGTTTTACCCCAAGAACCAAAGGGATAAGACACTCAGGTTCTGTTGCTTGAGTAGACTCATCAATAAGTACCTATCGAAGAAAGTGTATGTCAGCTTCCGCAGATTAGAGATGCTTAAAATGAAGTAAATAACGCTTACCTGTCTAAATCTAAAATTGGACAGCCGAAGATCCGCAGCACCAACACAAGTACAGCATATGACATCAGCACTCTGTGTTATCTCACGTTCTGTTGCTCTTTTCAAATTTTTGTATTTCTTTTCATCACTGCTAGACAGCTCGCCTAGTGACAATTAAAAACAAAAAAAGGAAAGAGTATGTGAAAGTTGTGTTCACTTCAAACGTCACAGGATGCAAGCAGAAAAACAGCAATTTCAACAAATCAATAGCAAGATACTGAAGATATAAAGGTTAATGGACACTATAAATCATCAACTACAGATAACGAGCTGTAATTGTGGGACCTTGTTCATCTTTCAACTGCTGTAGCTTATGCAGTTCGCTCTTCTCAGATGTGTCAAGATGTCGCACCTGCAAACAACCATTTATATGAATTATCTTCAAAGAACAAAAGATGAAGAGGGAAGACCAAAACGGGAAGTTCAAGCATGCATCATATTAACTCACCTGGTAGTGAAGGGTCAAATGCTCTACAGGAGAACTTACAGCTTCCCTTGATTTTGCACAAAGACGAACAACCTAAGAACAGAGAAGATAACTTTTTAAAAAGGAAGCAGTATAGTTTGACAGGAAATTTTCAAACTATTCATATAAACTCACGGCATGGCAACTTTCAAAAACAATGAGTACTCAGTCATACAAAATTCTAAAAGAAAAAGACAAAAATTCTAAGAGAAAAACTAGGCAGTTAAGGTAAACAAAAAAATCACCTTTAAACCAGTAGCACTAATCTTTTCGGCTA
Source organism: Biscutella auriculata (assembly GCA_900406285.1). Lineage (NCBI taxonomy): Eukaryota > Viridiplantae > Streptophyta > Magnoliopsida > Brassicales > Brassicaceae > Biscutella > Biscutella auriculata. Next base: position 4,550 of record OVAO01000397.1, on the reverse strand, counting down.
GTTGGTCTACAGCAACATTACTTGGGGCACAGACGAGAACCTGTTAGGCATTAATTTTAAATCTCTGCTAGTCAACCCACAAAAAGCATCCGAAAGGGAATCATAGCCATCAGCTTTACCTGTCCCTGGCCTTGTTTTGCCATGTGATACACAATTGCTGCAGAAGTCACAGTTTTACCTGTACCAGGTGGACCTTGGATCAAGCTGATGGGCTTCTGGAGGACACTCTTCACCGCATTAACCTGCTCAAGCAATTGATAGAATCTGTTAGAAATCTGTTTTACAGATTCAGATCTCAATGTGTTACAAGGCACATTGGACCAAAACGATGTTCAATGATCCAAGAAAACTGTTACGACAAACATTCTTCGTGAACTTGATAAACTGAAAGCCATTTATTACCTGAGATGCATTCAGTTCTGGAAGACCAGGTACCCCAAAACGCCGAGGTAGTGTGTTTCGGACCATCTGGGCCTCGACTTCATGTCCCAATAACTGATGGTATATATACCTTTAACGAATAGAAACAGTTCTCAGTGGTTAATCAACGTGAATTAAAAAGGAACACACACTAAGGACTACGATCTCAGTTGACTGACTTACCCACTCACACTTGTTTCATCCACAGCAAAATTCTTCATTGCTCCCTGCATTCGATCAAAGCTTGTACTTTTCCAAACAAAATCAACACTGAACCCATGATTCACGTCAATCGGAACTCCCTACACATGAGTAAGTAAAGGTTGAACGTATCTCGACAAGTTGGTGTCAAAAAGAAAAGGCTAAAGATGGATTTATAACCCACCTGATTAGCTCGGAGTTCAAGAGCAACCTCTTCTTGTGCCGTTAGCTTGATCTGGAGAGATTTCAAAAAAATATTGATATGGACCGAAACAGTCTACAGAAGCCACCCTGCTAACAGAACATATCACATGTGTAATCAAATCACATCCAAAAAAGAGACATACCACATGTCCAACTGAATGCCAGGCTGGATGAGCAGCATCTCCCGAATAGCGCAGGCGGAGTTCATCACCCGGCACCAACCTTAATTCGTTTTCCTCCTACGTTAAAAGTTTAAATCAGACAATGTCCTAATCACCTATCAACAGCGACCACTATATTCAACCACCTTTGGGAAGACGAAGTATGCAACACGCTTCTTGTTAAGACCAATATCCCAACGAACTGTGAGGTTTTCCTTGCTTTGAGACTCTTTCATCATCTACAGGATAATTAAGATGATAAGCCCCTAGAGAACACGTATAAAAGGGACTCTGAAGAAATCCTACAAGATGAGTAACTAAATACACACCTTGTCATAGTCTGCTTCGAGCTTAATTAGAGGTGCAAACACATTTTGATACTGCCGAAGGAAGAACCACCAAAAAGGTTAAGTGTAAAAGCAGAAAACCAACAGTGACTACGTCAGTGACTGTATATCTCATAATACGAACATAGAGATACTTACCTGATACGCATCTTCATACTTAGGTTGCACAGGCTGAGGTTCATCGTCTACACCAGGTTTTTCTAGATCTTCAAGAGTAGCATCTGGATTTGTCTTCCATAATTCCTCTATCTTGTTTATTTGCTGTGCACTAATTTGGCGAGCCCTCAGCTGTTCCTGCTCTGATGGGACCTGCAAAAAAAAGAATTAATAATAACTGTTACATGAAGCGTCAGAGAAAGAATTGAAAAAAAGGACGGAACCAACCTTAACAAGCCACGGGAGGAAACATCTATCGTCAATCAAGGGACACCACTGACTTAGGTCCCAGTTCATATCCTTCAAGGCATTGACATTTAAACAGGGATCTCTACAGAGAAGGACGACAACACTGTCCGTCTTTGCTGAGATGAAACCAAGAAGAAAGACGTTTCGACACCCACAGTTGTAGCATTCGAGAATTGTTTCCCCTAGCGGACTGTCTCTATGAAGACAAACCTCCTTGTGTTTTGCTCGAACCTTAAAAATAACAAACATACAGAAACCCATTTAGAATTAATAGAAGACGCAATTCCTTGTTCAAGGAAACCAAGAGTTGAAACGTAAACTGAAGATGTATTCCTTCAGCATGGCAATAATGCATCAATCAAACCAAACATGATAGCTATTACCATCAGCCTAGCCTTAGCCACAATGCAAGAAACATCAAAACCAAATGATTCTACAGAGGAATAACGAAAAGATAGATTACAGACCAGGTGATTCACGATATGAGATCCCGATGTGTTTCCCCTTGAATTGCAGAACCACTTCCTACAGGACGCCACATTACACCTAACCACGCAAGCTGGGTTCGAGATACCACAATACTTACACGCGTGCTCCGTGAAATCATTTTTACCATAATCAAAACCGTCATCATCTCCAGTCTCCTCAAAGTTCAAATTTCCCATACCCGCGGCCAATGCATCAACCTGACTGCTACTACCACTTCCCCTAACTCCACCGCGTCCCACTTTGGCGCCATTTCCGGCAGACAAGGAAGAAGGTGATGAAGCCTCGGAATGATGATCCACGCCAGCTCCTCCTCCGACATGATCGGAAGGGTCGGCGATGGAGATGGAATCAGACGTGGTATGCCATGCCGAAGGTAAGCGGAACTCCGGATAATCGAAATCGGGATCACCTTGAGTATCGAATTCCAGGAAGGTGTACGCGTCGACCGCCGTGTCCGGCTGCGATGCCGTCTCAAAGAGATCGCTCTGTTGAGAATCCATAGATAGGTGGAGAAACCAAAGGCTCCCTGGTTACGATCGTATCGCTCTTCCACTGATTTTCTATAGTATGCGAGAGTTAGGGTTAGGGTTATACGATAGTGAAAACGGAGCCTCGAAAATTATAAAAGAGAATTGGAAACGAATGTGTGTCAATGAAGAAGAAAGGGGCGCGTGGAGAAAATAATTATATAATATATCAGTGTTCTACACGCGCTGATGTTTATGGGCTTGCACTTGGTGTTGGGCCTATTAAGATATTTGTTGTTGGGTTTTCTTGATAAACATAAAATCATTCGACTTTATTTGGTCCAACAAATCGTTCAATGACGTATATTAAGATAGAAGCGTTAAAGTCAGCTCACAATTTTTCTTATTTATTTTTTATTTTAAAAACTAAAATTTTAAATTTATTATCAAACATTTTTATATTGATCTTTTTTAATCAATTATTATTATTCATTTTTCCAAACAATAATTTTAGCAAAAAAACCTATTTACTATATTTTATTTTTAAATAATATTTTTGACAAGATATTTAATTTTTAACTGATTTTAAAATAATATTAATTCTTTTATATTTTTTTGAATCTAGAAAAACAAGGAAAATATAAATTCAAAATTTTATCAATTATATCCAAAATTTAATTCCAAATAATATTTTAAAATCTTATATTTTTAGTAGAATCTTTTCGGTTGTTTGAACAAATTTTTTCAGTTGTAAAACACTTTTATATTGAAATATTTTTTAATCAATTATTATTATTCATGTTGTCAAACAATATTTTTAGCAAAAAAAACTATTTACGATATTTTATTTTAAAATATTTTTTTTGACAAAATAATCACGTTCTCGATTTTAGAACTACATAACATAATGCTAAAGAGTTTACAATTTTTTATTATGATTTACTTTTAGTCAAAACTCATGATAATGAATCCATATTCTTAATTTTGTAACAAGATATTTTTAATCGATAACGTCATTATTATTCATATTTCCATAAAATATATTCTTAATAACAAGAAGTTATTTATAATTTAATAAATATTTAACTTATTCAAAACGACAATTTTTAAAAAAAATAACTTACTCGAATAAACAATATATTATATCCAATCTTTTTAATATAAAAATATATTTTAAATTCATTCGAATTATTTTATAAAATATAATTATTTGAAAAAAAATTAATAAATACATTTATTAAAATTAAAATTTTAACAAAAAAAATTATGAGAACACTAGAATCCGAGCATAACTCAACCCTAACCTAGTTTTTTATTGTAAGAGAAATGAAATAATTCTACATTATAAAATTGATATATTGGACCTAAACCATCTAGTATATCGAAACATGGTTTAATCATGTGTCACTGTTAACTACTAGGTTTTTTGCTTAAAATAATTTTGTTGTAAAGTTTTTTAAATAATTAAGATGATTACTATATTTAATAACAATGTGACATTTTGATTTAATCTAAATTTAATATTGGAGATCAAATTAAAATTTCCATGTGAAGTTGAAATATAAATGATTAAATAGCGCCGAAAGTTTTTTGCGAAAATGTAAGATGAAAATGTAAGACAAAGTAGAAATCATATGGAGCATACCGAAGCCAGAATAAGTGTGTTCTTCTTATCCGCACTATTGTTCAAAACTCACAATTTCTTTGGGACTTTATGTCCTTGTTCTTCTCTCTTTTTTATCTCTCTCTATAATTTCTGCTTATAGAACTTTGAGTCTCTTTGATCCTCCATGTGATTTTCAAACCACTATTAATCCTTAATTTATTTCTCTCAGTCTTCAATTGTATTTCCAGCT